>CAKKTI010000028.1:0-77598 GCA_920105805.1 Condylostoma magnum
ATAAAAGACATCTGTATTTTCCCAACGCCAATATCCTTCTTTAGGAACCAAATCATCTCTACCATAGCAGATGCCTTCAGCAGGACATTATTCACATTCATTATTAGGAGATAAACTATAAGTCCCTTTTAAACAAATTTCACAATTATTTCCTACTTAGCTTTCTCCTGGTTTACATTCTCTGAGTTAAACATTCAATTAGAGATTATTTCCTTCCAGATCTTAAGGCAGACTATTAGACTATAACTAAATTTCAGTGGATTAAGAGGGAATATGAGTCACAATCAGATTATCTATAGTATATACTCCATTATCAGGCTCAATTTTTGTACTTCCTTGCAATACTGTTTATTCAATATTAGTACTGAGTATTAACGAAGAGATTGCAGTATTTACTATTTAATCATAATGATCTACAATAAAAACTTCTATATCTTCTTCAACCTTTTGTCCACTAGCAATATTATTCAGCTCTATTAATTATGATCCATCAGTAAACATTAATTTTATAGGGTAAGAAGCCAAGAAATCACCATATAAAGCTGAATTGGATTCTTATACATTTTGCTTGATATTTGGCATTACAGAATAGCTATCACTGATTCAACTTATACCTCCGCCTTAATTGAATGCAATATTACTCTTAAAGGCATTTTAAACTACATCGTACTCGCACGTTGTATAACAGTCTAAATAGATAGCTCCACCGTCTCCAATTGATGCTTAATTAGAAGTAAAGGTATTTTATGAAATGGTAAATGTAGTGTCTTTTAAGTACAATGCTCCTCCAGAATCTGCATTATTGTTAATGAAATCATTATTTGTTATATAGTTTTCTGCAGATTATTCTTGATTGAATCTTAATAGTATTGCACCTCCTAATTAAGACGATGAATTATTTTTAAAGGAATTATTGCTTATAGCTATATTAGAGCAGTTTTAGCAACTGATATTACCTTGATTATCCAACACTTAATTATATTTGAACTCAAATTTGTCTATATTATCAGCTAGTATAACTTCTCCATTAATATTTTTAAAAACAGATTAGCTGATATCTATTTCAGTCAAACTTAAATAAATTGATCCTCCTTGACTTGCTTATGAGTTTTAAAATACTGAATCCTTAACTACTAAATCTGAATTGGATGATCCTTTTAAATCTCCTCCTTAAACTGCTTTATTATCTTTAAATTCACAACCATCAAGTAAAACTGAACTTCGCAGAAATACAATTGCTCCTCCAGCTTCATCATTCTCACCTTGCTCGAATTTTGTATCATATATCTTTAACTAGGTTTTTATGGCTGTGTAAATGAAATTTGACTTTGTAGCTTTTCTAAACTCACTTCCAAATATTGACACTTCGGATATTAAGGCCATTATTGCTGAAGGAATTTATTATGCAATGTTATCTTCAAACACAGAGGATCTTATAATCATTTTTGAGTTACTAATCCAAATAGAGCTAGATAAGTTTGATTTATTCCTCTAAAATAAGCAATTTTATATAACTGTTTCTGTATTTCGTATACCTCTTATATATAAGACAGCTCCATCCAAGTCTGCATAGTTTTCTATAAAGTCTGTGCCACTCAATATCAATTTTGTATTTTAATCAATACTTAATACACCACCTTATCCAGAGCTTGTGTTTCCTTTTACTAAGCAATTATTGAAGGTCAAATCTGATAAATTTGTTCCTGAAATCAAGGAAAATTCAGTACTGGCTGTATTTTATGATAATTGAGTATTATTCAAAATAACTATTGATTATTACACAAACTTAATTATTTCCTGCTCATATGAGTTATCCTCTATATTGGATTTGTTATCAATTCATTTTGAGTTATTTAATTCCATCAGTTAGACTTAGTTATTATTTATCTAGCAATCATTCGTTTCTAGAATAGAAAAATTACTTTACCCTACAACATTGAAAAGCTAGTTCCCTGTATTGTTACTAATTGAGCCCCTATTGATGACTATTTTAGTATTTTACCAGAATACAATTTTAAACATTGTTCCTAGGTTAAGTGAATTCTCCTGAAAACTTGAATCTTATATTGTTATTTATCCCCTTTACATATTGAATGCTATTATGGCTCCATTACTTGATGTATTTTGATTGAATTAGCAATCTTTTATCAGTGTGTTGTCAGAAAAGTTTACTTGGATATTGCTATTGAAGCATGCTCCATTGGCTTCAGCTCTATTTAATATAAAGCTTGTATTATTGATTTCCATATTAATTAAAGGAGAAAAGCCTTAGATATTTACACATGCTCCAAATTCTGATGCATAGTTTTCTTGGAATAATGTGTTATTAATGACTATTTAAACTTCTTTATTTTGATAGCTATTATCAAATGAAATATCAATAACACCATTTTTCCCAGTATTTCCTATAAATTATCCATGATCTATTTCGATTTGACTTACATTGAATAATTCAATACCTGATGCTTAATCACAAGCAATATTATTGAGCTATATTGTAGATATGATTAGCTTATCTTTTAAATCTTTAATCATCACAATTCCTGATGCTGTATTTTATTGATTACTTCCTACAATGTTTTAAAACTTCATATTATCCAATTCTACTTAGCTTATGTCTTGTATATTTACAATCTGAGATTGAACTGATGTATTAGTAATTTGATCAAATGTCCCATCTGATATTTTAACAGAATTAGAAACATAAGTTTAAATTTGTTGAATTTATATTAGGGGGTGATTTTAAAATTCTACTTGCTTAAAGTCTAAGCTTTCTAAAGTTACACTGCTTTTGATTGAAAGGTTTAATATGTTTTAGTTAGTTGCATTTTATTCTAAAGTGATTTGATTTTCCATATAATGATTAGAGTTTTGAGTAAATGAATTGATTATACTCTCTAGTGACTCTTAATAATCAATCACCTTTAGGTTTGATATCTCTATGTTTGTAATATTTATTTAGCCAGTTTAAGTAGCTTTCATAAAATGTTAACTTCTTTGAGTGAAATTTATTATTGCTAAGTCTATAATTATGATTTGGTCTACTGAATCAAAAAGTAGAAAGCTCGACTATATTGTTTCCTCTTCTGAGTTGAAAATTGTGTCTTGTATATTTAAATTTTCAATTCTGAAATTACCTTTATTTTGGTCTTAATATACTATAAAGCTATCAATTATAAGACTATTATTTAGACTAATATTCTCCATTTATACGTCAGCTTAGTTTTGATACCTATTACTCTCTATCTGGGAATTATCTAAAGTTATAAATCCTCTTATAATACTTGAACTAATCTATAAATCTATTAAGCTAATTTCGTTAAAATTTGTAGTATGAAGGAAGAATTGGTCATTCTGAGATGATATGTTAAGCTCAAATGTGATATTTGCTAGATTAACTGTTTAAACTTTGTTGATTTTCAATAGGGATCCAAAGTTTGCAGCTGAATACTCATAACCATTATTTAAAAAGCTAATCTTTCCTTTGCTATAGGTGAACGCATTCTGATAACTATCTGAGTCTAAATCTATTGCATTTTAATGGGTTACTATATTATGAAAATTCACATTGATGAGCGTGAGATTAGAGTTCCATACAGATAGGATGCTTTTGTACTAATTTCTTATATTATAAAAGTTAACATTAATGAGGTTTAGCTAGGTAGCATTCGTTACTTTTATAAAACTCGTATTATGGTATAAATCACAATAGGACTACTAAGCAAATTATTCAATAACTTCATTCCTATCATTGTAAAATTGTCCATCTTATTAGTATGAGTAGGGACAGTAATCACAATTAGCACAGGTTTCAATTAGATCAGTATCCCCAGTAAAGTGTATATCTTAGAACGTTATTTAACCGAAATTAAATGCAAAGGATTACTCAAAATTATTGATTCTTATTTGACTTGGCTCATTTAAGCAGGACTAAATTTCAGTATCTTCTTGACATAACAAAGTCGTTATGGTTAAACTTTCTATCTTATGTTTTATACTTCAAAATTCATCCATTGAGTTGACGGCCTCTAAATATTCTAAATCTATTAGCCCTAAATCGATTATATTGCTTATAATGTAAATAATGCTATTTTTGTGCCAGTTTCCAGCTAGAGCCTATACTAAAGTACTATAAGGATACTCTAGCGATCCATTTTGCAATTCTTAATTATTATTTCCTACATAAAGTATTTTAGGATTTTCAGCACTTGTTTTGTCAATAGGATAGTGGCAAAATTTTCCCTTTAGAGAAGCTTTATATTCTAGGCCTTACGGACAATTTGGAAAACATTTCCCCTAAAAATTATAAATATTTTTGCAAGATGTACAAAACCCTTAAACTTGGCCTCCATTATTTTCAAAGTAGCAACTACTGTCTGAAAATAATAGATTATCATAACAAGCCTCATTATCAAATATGCATTCAGGGTTATCGCAATTGGGATTACAATTAAGGTAGTTTAGTCATTCAAAATCCAAGCTAGAGCAATCCGAAAAGTTATCGTAGCAAAGTTAAGGAGACCATACCAGATTATAATCTTAAAGATAACTCTAATAAAGCAAACTGCTATGAATCAAAAACCTACGATCACATCCATCTTAAAGCAATTCCCCCCAATTGCAATTTAGAATCAAACATTCCGGTTTACACGTCCTTTTATCAGTTCAACTACACAATTCTGAGCATTTTCCACAGTCGTCTTTATCATAATAGCATTTAAAGGTATTACAGCTTTTCTAGCAAACGCCATCTCCTAACATATCAAACCTACAATCTTTGTCACAGTAATCACTGCAATCTTACCCGTCATAGTCACATTCACTGTCAAAGCACTCCTACTCACAAGTTCCGTTATTAATCTATGAGAAAACGCAATTTTCACTACATAAAGTGTCATCACAGTCATTTTGGTCAAACTAATACTCAAGGAAGAAACATGCTTTGTCACAAACTCCATCTCCTATCTTCTCCTGTGAACATGACTAGCACTTTCCAAAGTCAAATCCACATACCTTCGAATTGCATGTCTCATCGCATTCACCCTCACCAGATTAGTTTATTTTACATCCTGTCTGAGTGCATTCTTCTAGGCATCCTGTAAATATTTAGTAATAATCCTAATAATATTCATAATTGCATGCTCCATTCATACACTCTATGTCACAAAACTGATTTTGAAGTTGATTGGCTGAACAGTTACAGGTCTAAGCGTAGACATTGTATAGCTAGAGAAATAACATATTTATTATAAAGCTTAGAGCAATAAGTTTATATAGCAAGTTTGTTTTATTAGTAATTGATTTGAAGGTCTCTACATGTACTCTTTGTAAGTTATTCGCTATTTAGTTATATTTAAGTAATGCTGATTTAGTAAATAATTAGGGAAAAGGTAGAAAATTAATAACTCAATTTAGATAGATATTTTTTGTGCTAATAGAACTTATAATCAAATAAAATTCAAATATTCTAATTATTTTCAAATGAGGAGCAAGCATGGAGATTTTAACTAGTTTTCTAGTGTGGTTTTATTAAAATATCTAATAATAATTAGTTTTAATCTTCAAGATAGAATTTATGAAATTAGTCACTACTACCAAATCTGAATAAAAAGAGTTTATAGAATTAATAAAAAAGAAGCACTTTTGCGGAATTTTCCTTTATCTATGAGTTATATACTTTAAACGCTACATAAGTAGAATCTGTATTTGCTCCCTATACTAAATTAAATGTATTACAACTAATAGGTCATTTAAATTATAAGCAGGAATTTACCATATATAAATATTATTATCACCTCCTCCAAATACATCTCCGATTAGTCTTGCTAAGACAGAAGCAATTGAAATAATATTACATCGGATATTGTGTAAAAACCATTGTATTACCCTTTTGTCTTAATAAGACTAATTAGCTCACTAGAACTCTTAAAACAGTAATAAAATATTATTCAAAGCCACATGCATTTTTTTTAAGTTTTCTGTATCAAATAAGTATTCATTTTATAAGTTTTTCCTTTTACATAAGATAAGATGTGTTAAATATACTAAAATTTATAAGGAAGCTGTAGGAGTTATATCTTATAGAGAATTCCACTATTTCAACTTCTTAGATTATTTTCTTTATTAAATCCATTTAAATAGTAATTAGAAAACCTCTTTTAAATCATTATAACTCCATTTTCCTAGTTAATCTAAGTAACAATCCTCAACTCTTCCTGCAAACAAAGCCTGCCAATCAATATTTTTAAAAAATCTGTTCTTAAAGACATCTTAGGAATTTTTAGCTCCTAATCTTAATTAAGGATCTACTATAAGTAGTTGCCTTATTAAATTTCTTGCTATTACATCCATACTGCTAGGATACTCGACTTCTGCTTTTAGTATCTATTGATACTTTTCCTATACATCCTTACCTTGAAAAGGTGTTCTTCCAACGAATAGCTCATAGATCAAAACCCCGAAAGCTCATAGATCTACTTAAGTACTGTATCCCATTTACAGGATTGTTTCTGGAGCCATATACTCAATTGAGCCACAAAGAGTGTACGTCTTTTCTGCATTTATTCTTTTGCTTAGTCCGAAATCCAGTAATTTAATTTAGTAGTCCGATTGTAGCATAATATTCTCTGGTTTTAGGTCTCTGTAAACTATTCCTTGCTTGTGGATTAAAGTTAAAGCATAAAAAACTTAAGCTGCAAACATAACAATTTCTTTTCTTTATAAACGTCTTTATCTTCTTAAATTAAACAAATCTCCTTTTTACAAATATTCCAGTATCAAGTAAATATGATACTAGCTTTCTAGTCTTGCAATGGGTTGTATTATATAAGGAGAGTTTAATGAAGTAAGTAAATTTCATTCATTATTAGCGTACTATGATAGTTACTTGTCTATTCTTTTAGCAGCTACCTATAGATAATGTATCTTTGCTTTAAAAACCTAGCATGTTTTACCTCTTCCTATTTGCTCTTCTATTTATAAATCTTCGAAAAGCCAAAAATTCTCGATACTTTAAGGCTTTCTTAATATCTTCTGACGTTTTTTGTTAGGTGATGCTGAAAAATTAGGCTTTCTAGTCACGTTCCTTACGGAAAATTATACTTTGTTATTAAGATCAGTACTTTATCTTTTTAAATGCATAGGCCTTCTTTGAGTATTTAATGCTGGTAATCTCCGTCTTCCTTAAAGGTTAACCTTACTTCTAAATTCCATTTTTTACAAATTAAGGTAATAAGTCGTCTAGATTCTTCGTATCAAGCCATATATCTAGCTCTTCTCCTGATTGCTCTAACTCGTTAATCTCATTCTCCAAATCACTTATTCTGATATTGATAGAGCCTGTTGATTGCTTATTTTAATGCTCTGAACTAGCATCGCTGCAGATGTGTTATTGTACTGGTTTGGTAGTTTATTTCTATGGTTTTTACTTTGATATAGTTGGTCTTTCTCTAACTACTTAAATAACTATATTTTATTAGTTTTCATCTGATTGTAACTTTTATTGCTTTGACTTAATAAGCTCTCTTACTGACATATTTGTTTCAAAACCCTTAGATTTCACGTGTTTTTATAGAAGTTGTTTTAAGCCTTGAAGGAAAAGATTACCTGTATCAAATTAGCTTTGAGTTTATTGTACTTATGATTGTTCAAAAGAGGGTAAGTTTATTCCTGCTAATTGTGCTTTGAGTTAAAGGTTCTGTAAAGAGCATTTACCATAGTATCTTAAATAGTTTTATAAAGTTTTGTTGATTACTTCTAAATTTTCTACAATTAACTGGGATGGAGTATTTTGCAGATCTATTTAAAGTCTTTGAATTTCTCGTATATCTTACTAAGGGTTTGTGTAAAGATAAAAAGGATAATTTTGTTCTAATTAACTAAGCTCATCTTGAGTTAATTTCTCTCTTATATTTTATACCTAAATTGCTTGTGTTATAGCAGTCTCACTCATTTGAAATAAGGACTAAACAGCATATTAAATTACTTAGTTATTGTTATGTTAATACATAAGATTTGGCTTTTCCTGCAAATCTTTAATTTACTGTTTTAATTACTTTTCTCTAATTCTGTGTTGTTATATTATATTTTAGTAATTTTATTATCCGTTTATGTTTTAGCATTGGTTAATTCATTAAATTACGCTTAAAGTGGTGTCATAGTTCAATGGATTTATGCAGCCATAGATTAAATAGTCATCATGTTGGTCCAGTAAATTCAGTAGTGAAGTTGAGTATATAGGCCTTTCAGGATTGCTTAGCATATTTTTGACTTCATATTACTCTTACAGTATGATTTGCTGAATTTCTTAAGAGGTTTATAAGTTATTCTGAATTGGTAAGATTACTAGTTTTATATAAGAATTTGGTAAGTGTATTTATAAGACCTACGTTGAGTTTTTTATATTATGTTTGATATTTAAGGAGTTTTAAATGCTTTAGTAAAATGAATTTATTCCTCTAGCTTAAATTACATTAATTTATTATAATTAGTTATTCTTAATACTACTTTTGGCTCCTGAAAGGCAATCAAATACCTTATTACTAAAAACTTACAAAAAGCTAAATCCTAGGTTTAAATTGCTCTTATTTTTGAATAGTTATTCAACAATTTTGTTTAGTATACCTTTCTAATCTTTTCTTATTTTCCCATTGTTTATTATATGATTACATTACACACCTAAAATTGTAACGTTTTTACCTTATTAGGCACGATTTATTAATTAGCTAAAGATCTAATTGTATATTTATTAATCCTCAATAATTTCTCCAAATATTTAATCAAATTCGTATGCAAACTCAGTATCTTCGGATTGTAATATCAAAGATTATTCAGATGACATTGTAACGCATCTTTATCCCTCGTTTTGTTGTAAAATTTTAATAACTGAATGTCTCATTTTATTAGAAATATTTATAATCTTATCTTTAACAAAAGTTATTAGAATACTTTCTAATACTATAAAGTTCTTATCACTATTCACTAGATTTCTGGTAATAAAACTTATTTTTATACTCCTATACAATTAGCTTATAATATTTAAATCAGCTAAAACTTATATTATATATATGTAACTATATAACTTGTAAAGATTCCATCTCTTCATCTCAAATCAATAATATTTGACAATAATTTTAATCTACTTCATATAACATTTCCCAACTGCTAAAACATACTAAATTTGGTAAATTTTGATATTTTACTATCATTATCTTCATTATGCATAATATTTCAAACAAATACTAACAATTTTAACATTTTTTTATGTTTTTTGATTTCTCCATACATATTTATAAACAAATTAAAATCTTATATCCAATAATAAAAATGTCTGAAGAAAGCAATAAAACCCTGACTGCCCCAATACCTATACATTGGGAGGTCGAATAGACTAATCCAAATCTAGTTTTTAAACTACAAAATCAACTAGCCCACGAGCGTTCAAAATTTGCAAATTTACGTTCTGAACTAATAGAAGAACAAAGACGCACATAGCATCTAGAGTTCTTTATCACAACACTACTGTCCTAATAAAAATAAGGTGTTCCAAAGGTGGAAAGTTTAGAATCTTTAGCTACAGTTGACTCTCTAGACCTAGATTCTTTTGATAAGCCTACAATAGGTAGTTACCCTGCACACATAAGAGCTGAAAAGATTAGAAGGTATAAAGCAAAACGTTTAAAATATCACACAAAGGTCAATTTAAGCAGAAAGTTCAAGGGAAGAAGTCATGTTGCTAAGCAGAAGCCGCGAGTAAATGGGAAATTTGTCAGCTCTAAAGTAGTTAATGAGTGACGTAATAGTTTTTGAAATAATTGGTTGGTTTAGATTTGTTTTACTATTTTATTTAAAGTTATATTACTAGGAAGGACTATTGTATTAAAAGGAATTGTTATATTGAAGTAAAAGTACAACATAGACTGGTGTTTTTCGGATCTTTTTAGGTAATTGCTAGTAAAATGATTATAGATAGAGCAAAAATTGATTATAGTTGCATTCAGATTATATTATTGATATAGTAAGGCATATGTAAGTAGTTGTAAAAATTTAATATAAGGGGCTATAAAATAATTCCTAATGAATACGTAACAGCAAACCTGTAGTCTCTCAATAGAAATAATTCATAGGAATTTGATTAAATACATACTACTACAGAGAAAAGATAACTTACTGATATTTCAATAAATTAACAACAAGATAGACTAACAATTTATGGAATTTTATTAATCTAAATAATTAGTTTTGGGCCTTCATAGTTAACAAAATAAGGTGCCAACTGGCTTTGTTGAATTTCCTCGAAAGATGACGGCTCCCATTTCGAGTTGTTAGTTTTGTCAATCAGTCTCTTAGTAATTCCCTCCACAAAATTATAGTTTCTAACATAGGCCATCTAAACAACGACATCATACTCATTCGCTAAGCATTAACTAAAGCTTAAGCCTTAATTCCTGAAAAATGACTAAAATGTTATTTATAATGACAGCGGACACAAACTATTCAATTGTTTCAATGTTTAATTACACCACTAACCCCCAATACTTCTTAACTCTTCGAAAACACTGCCTAAATCTTTAGGATTACCGAATACTTACTATATAGTGTCCAAGTTATTCATGATCTTCCCTAATCTTGGATCAGGAGTATAACTGAATTCCTTTAAAACTTACTTAAAATCACTGCTATCCTCTAACTTCTGGCAAATCTCCTCAATTTTCCTCTCATCAATAAAATAATCAGCTAATCCACAATAATAACAATCAACTCCATTTATACTTTACGCGGTTAAAGCTATATATAGCCCGACTCCCCTGTACGGAAGTTGATTTAAGAACCAGGTTGCCCCCATATCTGGAGTGAATCCTATAGCATTCTCAGGCATTGCAAGTAAAGTAGACTGCATTGCTACTTTGATTTTACATGACTATGCCAGACCTGCTCCTGCCCCAAATGTAATTCCTTTCATAAAACTAATACTGTTCTATGTACTTTCTCTTATGTAGTGGAGTAGTCGGAAGGTAGTAGCAAAGAAGTCTGGAACAAGAGATTTGTTTAAAGCTAAAACTTTTACGTCACCTCCAGCAGAAAAATGCTTGCTATCTGATTTGATTATAATGTCGTAGTTAGAGTGGGACTGCAGGGTTTCATGTATATATTTAGACATGGATGTTGAGATTGCATTTAAGACTTGGCTTCTATTTAGTGTTGCTGTCAGATACTTGTTGGTTTTGGAGATAATGACTTCTTTCTGTATATGAGATTCTAAAATCTATAATCTATTCATTTTTTAATATATAGAAATAAGTACGATGTGCTTTTAAAAGTTGTTGGTTTGTAGGAATTTTTTTAGTATTTTTGTATAGAGTGGGTGTAATATATTATATGGGAAAATTTGTTAGTTTTAAGGCATAAGTAGAGTTAGATTTATAGTACATTTTATTTTCATACTTATTACAAAAATACGGTACTAAGTGTTAAAATATTGAAACTTTAGTCTACAAATCTAAAATTACTAGCTCATTTAGTTATAGTTTGGCTTAATAGCGTTTATAGTCAGCCTTTATCTTTCTCTATTACCCTAATTCTTGCGAAATGAGTTCTTATTTTAATCATATCCATCTGCAGAATTAAACTATAAGGGATACAGTAAATAATAATGGCCTTAGTTTAACAAAATATGCACTTGCAACTACTACTTATTTTCCTCAGGAAATGCTTGACAATTCACAGTATCAGAGCCATTTACAAAGATATTATTAATTACTTATATATTCAAGCTTTCTGGTAATATAAGCATTTCTATATCTTAAGATTCTTCTCCATAGGTTCTAATACGGAGCAAAGCTTCATTTATATATTCTTATCCACATTATGAAACATAACTAGCATATTCCTTTTCTAACTACTAGTAAGCTAATCCTCTTGCAAAATAAATTACATTGCTATCAAAATATTAACTAGTTATGTATTATTAAAGGTAATAAAGAGCACTATCTGTATCATCTTCCTTTAACTTTTTTAGCCAGTTCATGTAAACATCTATAGCCTATCCAGCTAATTGAAATTCTGGTATTTTCCATATTTAGGACTCCCTTTATGTAAAATATTCTTAGTATAGAGAAAACTATTCTACAGAAATAGTAGTTCGCATTAAGTGTTCCAAGAAGCCAGTAATGACTGATCTGTAGTAACAATTTCCATCCCCTCTGATTCTTCTATATGACTCATAAAAGTTTGATAGTTTTCGTATTTTTATTTAATACTGCTCAGAGTACTAATACTCTTTGTACAGGTCTTATATGTTGTTTCTATACAATGCGACAGCCTCTAGCTAATGTCCTTCAGTTTCCTAGCAGAGTTAATCCAAAAATAGATCATATTATAGTGGTAAATCTTGTTCTATTTCAAATGCTTTAAATTAGTTCTAGTAGAACCCTAGTAGGCAATTACGGTTTAAATTTTATTCTATATTTTTAATCTTTTATATAGGATTGCCTTATTGATAATAATATCTTACCTTCTAACCTGACTCGAGTTCTATAATAACTCAGCTTGTTGTTATTTCCCTTATTGTTCCAAGGATAGTTGAATCTAATTATTCCATTATATAAATTTATTATTAAAACAAGGATTACTATTAATTAACTTCACTAGTCTTAGCTGATTTACCATTCTCTTCCTCTTCCTCCAGTTCTAAAGGCCTTTTTATGTTTTCTGTATCTTGTGCTACATCTAATTCCTCCCACTCCATGTTTCCCTTGTGAATATTCCTTAGTTTACACAGATAAGTCCTCATATAAGGCTTTTAGCCTAAAGTTTGCAATTTATTTATCATATAATCAAACGAAAATCTTGGAGCTAATTATGAGTGTCATTCGCGGTAAAGTCGCATCATGTTTTACAGGTTTTATTCCTAATTACCACTGATTTATAACTTCTAGGATACTTCATAAAGCTTTCTTAGACCTTTATCTTAGTTTATTAAATTATTCTCATTGAAAGTTACACGTTTTATAACCTTTTTTACTCTTACAGGAATAGCTTAATTCTCTTCCATTTTTGTGTATTGGGATATTAGTAAGAAATTGTGTAGTTTATCAATCAAGATTATTATGAAAAGTTGTATTATAGCGATTTGTTTGTGCTAAATTAGTTCTATTACGTTTATTATTAATATAGATTATTAAATGGAATTTTTGATCTCAGAGGAAAATAACGATTTGATTGAAGAGAAAGAAAAAATACTTAAAAGATGCTAGATTACTATTGAAAATCTTTATAAAGAAGTAGAGGAAGAGAAAAGCTATAGAATAGAATCAGAGGGGAATTTGAAAAAGTTAAGATAAGACAAAACTTGCTTAATGAATTAGTTAGGGGACACTTAAGCTTAATTAGATCTTTTAATGCAGAAGAACGATAAATTAATGAAAGAAATTGATTGCTATTATGAGGAGAACACTGCACTCAAACAAAAGATTTATCAGTACAAAATTAATAGTCAGATGCTGTATTAGGAAAACTAAAAAATAATAAATGAAACTGCTTTGCCTAGGCAAATTGAAAGCTGGAATAATAAACTAGCAAATTTCGAGTAAAAATTTTAAGAATTGTAAGAAGAAAATGATAAACTAAAGCAAAAGTTAAGAAAGTATAAATAGAAAAACGTTAAAAATCTATTAATACCACCAAAGGATAATACGATTAATTAAAACAATAAAATACTGTCTTATAAGAGTAAGATTAATTAGCTCTATGATTACATCGAAAGAAGTGAATGTGAGTACAAAACAAGCTTAATTGAGTCAAAATAGCAATATGATGATATTAAGTAAGAACTAATTACTCTTGAACAAAGTTATATAAACTCTAACGAGTCAAATAGAATGGAAATTAAACAGAAGATTAAAACAATAAAAGAGTTAAACAAGGAAATAGAAAGATATAAAACAATGCAAAAGGAATTTAGAGATTTATAAGACTAATTAATGAATATCCAGTAATAAAATAAGCTAAACATGGATCGGCAAATAGCAATGGATAAGGAAAACCAAGATTTATAGTATAAAATAAACAAGCTTAAGGAGCAATACCAATCTACTCATAATAATCAACAAAGTAACGACAGACATGCATTATTACAATTATAATAAAAGGACAAACTAATAGACGAATTAAATACAGACAGATTCAAACTCAGAGAACTAGTATAAGAATTCGAGGTCTAAATGGAGCAGTTAAAACACAAATTTTCAATTCTCTGAAACCAAAACAACGAAAGTCAGGAATACATGGCAGGTGAGATAACCAAATATCAACTAAAAATGCACTAATTTGAAAAAGAAAACAAGGTTCTAAAGCAAAAGCTTAAAGATTACTAGCAAATATTCCCTTAACACTAAATTTTAAATAACTACTCATCATAGTCCCTGGTAACATTTTCATTTCTTAACCTCCTTGCTAAAGACATATCACTTGGCTACATAGTCACTCTATTTGCATGAAGCATGCATAAATTGGAATCTTTGAATAATTCTACTAGGAAATTTTCACAAGCTTCTTATAACGCAGCTACAGCAGTTCTATCAAAAGCAATTCCATCAAGTGTAGCTTCTCCCAGGTCTCTTAAAAAGTTTCTAAACTCCGATCCGCCAATTAAGTTTTCATGTGATTTTTAAAATTTGTTAATTTCTCTCAATGCTTATGTCCCTTACTTGAATCTACGCTTACGCTTAGGAGACTCTTCCTTTATCATCTTAATTTTACTCTTTTAGTTGTTTCTTTTGCCCTGGGCAAGTTTACTCTAAGTTTAAGTCCTTGGCATTTTAAAATTTTAAATATGTTAGGCTAAGTACGGTATGTTGGTATTTTACTTTTAATTAGCTGGAAAGCCTCCTCCCCTCCCTGCTCTTCTATAATCTACAACACTTCTAGAACCTTCTCCCGCAGTGTACGGTCATTTAGCTTTTTACCTAATGGTTGCAGTACTTGTAGCAGATATGGGTTTAAGTACGGCCCTACAACCTCAGATAGTATATTAAGTGCCTACAGCGCTGACTCAAATATAGCTTTATTAGAATTCATCAATGCTAGTCTTAAAGGCATTATTGCTCGTTACAATAAAGGAATTATCTTATCGGCTGAGCCGTCTGCTTAAAGCAACTCCATTAATCCTTATCTGGCAACAAAGGCAAAGGGATGCTCCGTCTCTAGAAGTCCCTCGAAGCAGTTGATGAGTAAGGGATCATACGGGATCTATTCGGGCGGCATGTCTCATTAAAGTCGCATTGAACAGGACCCGTGCTGAATTCTGCAGGGAACACCTCCGGCTTGGTATACATAGCCGAAGTTAGTCTTACTTTTGTTCTTAGGTGCAAAAGGATTAGCTGTTTTTACTTACAGTCTGTCACTGGGTTTACCTGTATACCCTTTTCCTCGTCCGCGTCTGCTCATTTTTCTTGTAGTAAGAAGTGTTTATGTATGGAATTGTGTATGGATTTATAGGATTATGAGTTTATTGTTCTGTTATTTAAAATGTTAGCTAAGCTAGATATTTTGCAGTTTCTGAATACTGTTGAAATTGCTAAATTGTACAGGGTAGATTAGCAACATAATCAGAAGTTGAATAGAATGAGTGCTATAAAGCGTTCTATATGAAGAGGGGCTATGTCGAATAACTTTAGAAAGGAATATTGAATGCATGCATTGACATATGATAGTGATATGGTTAATTCTGTTAGGAATAATGTGTAGGAGAAGTTAAGGTGTAGGTAAGCAACAGATTAGTATAATATCATTTAATACAAAATCAAAATTGGAGAAGATCCTTCAGAAGTGTAAAATATGCAAAGTGTATAATCTGAAATATAAAAGGATATTACAAGAGTGTATTTAATACAGAATAATAAAGAGTTATAGTAATAGCTGGAGAGAGTCTTATTAGCAATCGCTTTTGTAAGAGGTGATATAGGGTATTGCTAAGGAATGAGTTTTATTGTTTCTTTGTTATTAATTGTATTTAAAACTGAAGAAGATACCTTTTGGTTTTTCTTATACTTGCAAGAGAAGTTAAAATTATGAAAGATATTCGGAAATGGATTGCCCCAGTATAGATTAAGAGAGTTTTAATTGTTAGAATTACTTAAGAAGTTTGCTCCTTAGATTTATCATTACTTCAAAAGAACTGATCTCCCCTCTGATATCGTATATCAAGGATGGATTTTAACTTTATTCTGCAACTATTTACCAATTAAAACGTTATTCAGGGTCTGAGATTGTTTTATACTGGAAGGATGGAAGTCATTTTATAAAATTAGCATGGCTACCTTTATAGAGTTGCAATAGGAACTGGTAAACATGAGTTTAGACCATATTGCCACATTTTTAAAGCAAAATTTAAGAAAATCTCATTAAGACTACAAAAAACTATTATAAACTGCATATCATATAAAAATCAATGATTTCGTTTTAAAAGATATTAAGGAAAAGTACTATATAGAAGTAGCAAGATCCTATTTAACCTAACAAAACATAAATAACCCGTAACTCCAATAAACCATAACAAATTTTTAAGCCGAATTACAAAAAATCGACTTACCAATAAAAAGTGATATATAGATATACTAAACCAAAATAGAAAGTGTAGACAGTGAAATTTACAGAAACTAGAATACATTTAAATCCTTATAAGACTAATTAACAAAACTAGAAAACAGCATCGAGTAAAAATGCTACCAAAAAGCAATTTACCACGAACAACTAGACAAACTTTCCTCTAAAACACACTAAGCCCACAACCAGATCCTCCTTAATGACAAAATCAATCACATAAATACCCAAATCAGGCAACTTCAGCAAAAACACAATGAAATTCATCTCTAAAATTCCATTCAATACCAAAAACTCCAAGAACTACTACAAAAGAAGCAAGGCTACTCAAGCTAACTATCAGGGCTACTAGAAATGTACTAAACAAAGTGCAACGAGCTATACATTTCTCTCTATAAGCGGGTAAATTTGATTAAAAATTTAACTAACTATCCCTAATTCAAAACAGTTCCACTAAAAGTTTGCACGAACCACTGAATAGCATCTTCCTTCTTCAACTTATGGGACAATCCGATTCTCTATTAGGCCCTTCTCCTCTGTGACACTCTAGCTCCTGGTCTTTTAAGCACAACATAGAAATCGAGTCCATAAATACCAGTACTCTGATCATACTTAATTCCTAGATCAATATGCTCTTATACACCAAACCCGAAGTTTCCGGTGTTTGAGAAGTTTTTCTTACTGAGCTCGTATTCCTTTACCTTGAGTCCCTTTTCTAAAATATCTAGAGCCTTATCGCCTCTTACAGTGACCCAGGTGGCAATCTTTTCTCCTCTCCTAACTCCGAAGGATCTGATAGTAAGTCTGGATTTAGAGTAATTGGGAGTTTGATCAGTGAGATCGGCTAACACCTTTCCTGCGCGTGTGAGTCTATCCCCGGACTCTCCTACACAAATGTTAAGTACTAGTTTGTGAACCCTTATTTAACGCATGGGGTTGTCGGCCTTGGCTCCCTTTACCATCTTAATATTACAACCAAGTATAATAAAACTAGAGGAGATGAGGAAGGGATTAGAGGGATTTGTTATAAGAATCTAGTTTTAGCTAAATGTTTGTAAAAATATTGTGGAAGTAGTGTGATATAAACTTGCTGGCTTCCTCTTCGATCTTGGAAGCCACTGAGGTTGAATTGGGGATAACTACAAAAATATCACGCTAGTCCAGCACGTTTATGCCTATTATTCAGTTGTTGCCTTCCTTTAAGAAGCACTTTGTAAGGCCTTTTTGCATCTGTAGGGAAATTTTGTTGATTATTTTAAGGAAGTTGGCCTCGAGAGGCTTGGTGCTTTGTCGGATTGCGAGGTTTATTTTGTTGTAGTATATGAACTTATAGTTGTCCTCTTGCAAAAGGGCTCGTCTGTATTGGGGGGACACGGTTTCTATGAGGTCCTGGCTTAGCTGGCTTAGATCCTAGTCGTAGTTTGTTCAGTTGGGAAGGGAGTCTTGCTCTAAGCACAGGATCACTTGTAGTTAGTTGTCTACTCAGGCTACCAGGTGGAATTAATCGTCGTCTAGAAACACTGATACTGGCTCATCGTCTTGCTAGTAGTATAGAGTTCCTCGTTACGGGTATTAGGATATTCTAGCGTATGTTCCGTATTATGGTTAGAAAGTTTGCTGGAGGTGCTCAAGGCGTTTCCAGTTTGAGTTGTTGCAGAAGTATTAGTAGAGGAGTAAGGTTGATTGCTGGCTGAAAGTACTGCAGACTAGTTAGCCTTCGTAGGTAACCAGGCAGTGCTTTATGTAGTCGTATTGGTTTAATAGGCAGTTTTGGATAAATTAAACACCCATGTAGGCCTTTTTCTCCAGAGGACAGTATTAAAGGCCCATGTACGGGATTGGAGGGATGTCGTGGAAGAAAATCGGAGTAAATTCGTTAAATTTTTATTAAAGGGACTCTAGATCGTTGGGAATTTAGTAATTCTGGAGAGATCCGTAAAATAGCTTAAAATGTTAGTAAAATATATAAGGAATTTACTGTATTTATAAGGGTGTAGGCTTGTTGAATACGATATTAATCCAGATATTAGGCTCACATTCATATAAAATATGCTCAAATCGCTCCGTTTCTATTGTTTCGAGTGTATTTTATGAAAAATTCGAGGTAAATTGCATTAAGCCCTCTGCTAAACCTACATGGGTTTGTTTTTCGTATTGAGGAGCATCTTATGGATAGTAGTAAATTAATTTGCATAGTGTATATTCTTCTT
This sequence comes from Condylostoma magnum, assembly GCA_920105805.1. Classification (NCBI taxonomy): domain Eukaryota; phylum Ciliophora; class Heterotrichea; order Heterotrichida; family Condylostomatidae; genus Condylostoma; species Condylostoma magnum. The sequence goes on from CAKKTI010000028.1 coordinate 18,810, forward strand.
CTTTAGGATTTTCCCATGTTGGCGTTAAGGTTGGGTTGAATAAAAACAAACTTTGCATTTATATTATAAAATGAATGTTATGATTAAAAGGACTTGAAGCAATTATTATTAGTATTATGGGAAATTATGCATATTATTAGGTTTAAAGCATTCAAATAAAATTTATTTCTTAAATATAACACATTAATAACAGATAAAATTTAAAATGTCAAATATAAGCAGCTACTGAAACTAATACAATACCAAATAAAATGAAAGTAGACTAAAATACCAAAAAGATCAAAGTAATCATATAAAGAGTTTAGAGTAGAAATTAGACTGTGCTATTTAATTAACTTTATAGAATCGTGATTATTCAGAGAAGATTTCATTTTTTGCGTAAAGATTAGATGCAATAGAAGATAAAATAGTAAAACTAACAGGACTTATAAAATTACAATAATCATACTATGAAACCCAGGAGTAAGAATTCTAAGAGATAAAAGAAATATTCGAATAATTTAAAGATTTTCCTGAAAAAGATGAATTAATCAAAGAAATCTAAGAAAAAACATACAATGACTCAAACAAAGAAGAAATCTAAGAATTTGTACATTAAATGACTGATTTATTACAAAGCAACGAATAAAAGATGCTTGAACTACTATAAAGCACAACATAAGACATAGACAATTCAATTTAGGAAGTTTATGATAAGGCAGATAAAGATTCAAGTGATTTGAATTAAAAGCTTATACAATAAACTGAATCCCTATAAGATCAAATAAACACATTTAATACATGAATAGAAGATTAAGAAGAAACGAGCTAAAATCAAAGTAAAGAAATTGAGTAATTAAACAGCAAGTTTAATGACTATTCAACCTAACTACAACAATTGTAGTAAGAAATCCATAACTCCGTTATTTATGTTCAAAACATGGAATCGTTAGGACACTCTTAATCTAGATTAGATATATCAACAGATGCTTCAAAAGTACTAGAAAGTAAGCTTCGTACTACAATAAAAGGTAAAATGAAACAAGTGGCAAACCTTATAAAAGCCTAAACGACCAGTATTCAGCAATAAGACAGATATATTTAGGATGTAGACAAAAGACTGTATAACTTAGAGGTATAAGTTATCAAAAATACTGATTAAAAGCTTAGCATTCCAAATAAGCAACTATAAATTACAATAAACAAGCTTGATAAGATAATTTAATCCTACAAAAAGACAAGACCCAGTAGTGCACCTAGGTAAATCCAGCCCCGCAGGAAATCAGAATCACCTAATATAAGAAAAAGAGTAACAACATCTCCAAGACAACGCTAATTTACATCAGTAAAGAAAAGACCCTTCTAATCAGCTTAAAAGCACACAAACAGATCATTTGAAAGAGTACTTAGCAGTTTATGCCAACTATGATTTAATGCTTAAAAAGGTCATTCTTTACTCGTTTTTGACTTTTTCTTGGGTGTATCCTCATCCTCACTATCAGATTCAGTATCACTTAAATTTGCTATCTTTTTGCTTTCGCTTTTCTTTGTTTTTTAGCGATGTTTTGAACTACTTTTCGGTGTTGTTTTCTACTCCTGACTTGCTTCTTATTTTAGTTTTGCTGCCTTTTCCAGCCAACCTTCTTTAACTTTAGAGTCCATACTCTTTCACTCTATTGTTATGATTTTATTGAGATCGGTCATATTGGTTTCTGAGTATAACTTACTAGCATTCTCTGGCTTACTCTTCAGTTCTTGCATTCTAGAAACTAAATACAACTAATAGCCTGATTTAGTACGCTTCTATGCTGGTTTTCTCTCTCTTTTTTTAACCTCTTCTTTCTTTTACGCTGGCTTTGACTTCTTCTACTTGATTTCTTCCTTTTAAAACGATGAATTCAGTACAATGTTCTGGTTACTATTCATTATACTGTCTCTTTCCATATAATTAGCCACTAGTTTTTATGCATTATCAAAGAAATTAGAAGTAAGTTTGAAGAGGTTCTAAAGCTGATTTAAACTTACAAGATGCAGCTATTTGTTTTCCATTTATATGAGGTTAGTATAAGTTTTCTATTGATAACTAAATTTATTTTAAAATGGGGCAAATGAATTGTACCAATTGTAATTGTGGAGCCAAAGATGCTGAGAGGATTCTTGAATTAAGCCTTAAAAACGAGGAAATTAGTAGAGAGTACCAATAATACCAATACCCGGATATACTGAAAACTCAAGATGTACTAGATAATTAGCAAACTTAAGGCAAAAATCAGGATATTAACCTAGAAATTTCTATAGTTAACGATGAATCTACTTCCCATAAGCAGCTATTAAATTTGGCTGAGAAGTAAAATAACCAGGTGCAATGAAAAAGCGCGTTTAAATTAAGAAACGGGGAGATATATACAGGAGAATGGTTGAATAATTTAAGACACGGCAAAGGGAGCTAAATATGGCCAGATGGAGCGAGTTATGAGGGTAATTGGAAAGACGGCAGAACCTGTGGCTATGGTATTTTTAAACATGCGGACGGTGATGTATACACTGGAAATTGGTAAAACGACAAGGCTAATGGATTTGGTACATACAAGCATAGTAACGAGGCTTGTTATACAGGCTAATGAAAGAATGACATGTAGAATGGATTTGGAGTTGAAAGTTGGCCGGATGGAAGCAAGTATGAAGGGTTTTATCAAAATGGAAAGAAATAAGGGTTTGGGTATTACATATGGGGTGATTTATCAAGTTATAGGGGACAGTGACTGGATAATAAAATCAATGGGAAAGGAGAGTACAGGTGGGCAGATGGACGCTGTTATATTGGAGAATGACAGTTTAATACTATGCATGGATTAGGAAAGTATACGTGGAAGGATGGGAGGTACTACGAGGGAGAGTATAAGTAAGATAAAAAGGAGGGTTTTGGAGTGTATCATTGGGCGGATAATAGAGTATATAGAGGGCTTTGGAGAAATGGTAAATAGCATGGGGAAGGAGAGTATGTACTGTAAGACGGTAATATACGCAAAGGCATCTGGAACAACGGCCGACGAGTAAAATGGTTAAACTAATAAAAATTAACTCAACTACAATTTCCTAGCGCTGAAAGCTGGTAAACCTCCTTTAATCTGCTTGAATTTCCCATCTCCACCTAAAATTTTATCAATAGTTGTTTCAATCTCTGTTTCAGTCCAATCTCCCTCATATACAACATACCTATTCCTCTTTCCATGTTTCAGGAAAACAATAGCAGGCCTTGTTTCTACTTAAAACACATTGGCAAAATCTGCCTCATTATTAACATCCAGCCACATAAATGCAATTTCAACTCCTCTTTCCTTCTGTCCGGAGTACTTATTTTTAAGCTTCTTTGCAACTTCCTTTATTTAGTCCTTAGGCTCAGATTCAAGTAGTAAAATACCACACAATGAGCCATCTTTCTTAAAACAAATATCATCACTTGAAAGTCTATGAAACTCTGGAATAGACTCTAGCAGCCACGGCTTATCACTAGCAGATTTTTCACCACCTGCTACGAAAGTTTCAGAGTAAATGTTAAGCCAGTTGAATATCTCTCTGTATTTCAACTCACCTTGGTACTCCTTTGGCTTGGGCTCAGAAGGCTTCACTACTAAAATCTTAGGAAAGCTTTTTATTTTGTATTTCTTGCAAACCTCGTCGTGTTCAGGTCTAACCAATCCAAAATGCATTTTGTTCTCGAAGGCTACACTTAAGGCCTTGAAGATACTAGGAATTCCCTTTTTGTCAGTAAATAGCAAAACTTTAGGCACTGAGGGATTCTCTCCAATAAACCCAGGAAACTTGTCGTTGTCTAGAGGAATAACGTTGCTATTAAGGAACTTTTGGCAGAATGCACTGTAGCTTTTACTGTTGTTTTCTCCTGTGTAGTCCATTATAGGGGCTGGGTAGGGAGGATAAACTTTGATTGAAGGAAATTCATTAATTCTTTATTTTTCACATACATCTGGGAATTAGTCGCAGTCAACTGCTGCAATTGTGTAAACTCCTTGTAGGTCATCAGAGAATTGTTTATATTACTGGGAAATTTCATAGGATTTGCCATCATTTTCCTTATAAAAATGCACAATTGATACATACTTCTCTCGGTTATTTGTGATTTATTTATCAAAGTTTAGTGTGTTTAGTATAAATACTGATGAAGTTTAAAAGTCATAGAGCTGTGCGTATGCTTGGGCTATTAGGAACACGTGGAGTAATGCCATTTATATATAAGAAAATATGTTAAATTTTGAATTGTTATTGGTTAGTAAGTAATAATCGTTAATTAATATGGGTTGCTGTTAATCTAATAAATGTGATAACGCTGAGATTATCTACAGTTTACCTAATAGTCCTAGAAATAAGTAATTTTTGAGGAGTTCTTAGAGAGATATGAAGTCTATAAGAAACGATAGTTTGTAGATTAAGATTCCTTATTAATAAGATCTTTGAGACAATTTCACAGTTTAAAACACTGAAAACTCATGCAATAATTCCTATGGTAATTTAAATGAGTTTTGTACACTAGAAGATGAGTGTCCTAGAAATTCTCAGGTTAATGAGTCAAAACTGCAAATTTTAATACTCAGGTAAAAGCTAGCTAAAGTCAACAAAAAACTAAGCTAGAATCTTGTATATAACAAAAAACCCGAAGGTATCAATCAAAAAGTGCGTAAATTACTAAAAGACATAGATCTATCCTTAAAAGCAACAAATCAGTCCTGCAACAGCTCAGATGAAGATACTTTTACATAAATTACTGTTTAATTACCTATATACTTATTTCACTTCTACACATCATAAAATGTCAGAGGAAATAAAACAAAGAACTCCTTAAGACGACTAACTAATATACGCCTGTTAGCGAGGCTCAATAGATGATATACGCAAACTGCTTTCAAATGGAGTAGATATCAATTTGAGGGATAGAAACGGTAGTTCTCCTATATTTAACTGCAGAAACGACGACTAATTAGAATGTGCTCGTTTCCTAATAAGCCACGGCGCAGATTTAAACATAACTAATATACGAGGCAATACAGCCCTGCATGTTGCCACAGAGCGAGGCAGCAAGGGGATAATTCTTCTCTATTTGCTCTCAGGAGCAAATCCTAATATAAAGAACTATGAGGGTCACAAGCCTGAAGATCTCAACCCTCATCTATTACCGATGATTCATGCTATCAGTTAAGACAAGGACTTTTGAGGGATATTAAACGATCAGTACAAAAACAGATTAAAACAGATTTTCGATGAAATTGAAGGCGGAGATGAGACAAAAGTGCTGACTGTGGAAAAATGTGTGAGATTTAATAGATTTGTAGATGAGGAGTAGAGTGATGAGATAATTAGGAACGATGCTGCTGAGTTTATAAGAGATGTTGCTATTTGTAGGCCGGGGGAAGTAGGACTGGAAGAATGGGTGTTGAGCTTTTGTAAGCTTGCGTCTGAGTAAGGAACCGGGGCTGTTGATTCATTTATTGAAGACTTTGAAGGAAAGATCAAAAGTAGAGGAAAATTTGTTGATTTTAAGATGAAAGATTAATAGATTTTAGTGTTAATATATTAGAATATGGGCTATTAGACTATGTGCTGTCAAAATTGTAAGGTAGATCATGAATACAAACAAAATGATCTTGTGTTCTTAAGTATAAGATTAACTCCTATTTTCTTAAATTGTACTAATAAACATTCTAAACATAAGGATGAGCAGGTCTTAAAGGAGGTATTTCTACTGGGTATATAACTACACTCCATCATTTATCAATTACATAAATAATGTCTTCCTAAGAAGTAATCTAAGGTTTTTAAATAAACTGAATATCAATGAAAGACGGTGAAACAAGTGAAACTCTGTGGCAACATAATAACGGCTGGGACCTAAACAATGAAATAGAGGCAAGAATTCCTGCATCAATACTAAACTGCAAGTCAGTATCTAGAGAAATAAACTTTTCCTCCCGCATGGCAATACAAGACTTTCGACTTGTACAAGAAATCTTTCTAAACAACTAACTTTTAGAAACCTGAACCTTCAACTTTGGATTTGTAATACCCAACAGCACAAATACCTGGGAACAGATAATAGAAGCAGCTCCTAACATCTTACCCGTGGAGGTTCTATCAGGCAACGTTGTAATAGAAACCAGCTTCTATAATGCCGATACGCTGGTGAACAAATCTAAAGTCAGAATTTTTTACGTAAATTAGTTTAAGCATTTTACCTAAATATCAAAAATTTCATCTTTTTCGAATTGAATCTGACCATCAAAATCGTCTTCCATCATATCCTCTCCTTCATTTATCTTTATTTACTCTGGAATTTCCCCTTATTATTACAGAATTTTTACTTCGTCAGGAGTGTATTTATGAATTACATCAGCTCGGTCATCTTAGTACTCTCTTAGTCCCAGCAATATCACGTCATCGTTGTTGATTCAGACCCTGCGTCGCATCTGGCCTCTTATAATGGCAAGGCGACGGACACCGTCGAAACAATGGACTTCTAGACGGGCGTTTCCGAGAAGGCGGATCACTTACCCGTATTCTTAGCCGTCTTCTTTATATGTAAGCTCACGTTTGTTAAAGTTTGTTCTATTACCTGTCTTTTTAGATCGGTGTCCCTTGCCTCCTCGTCTTGGCATATTTTTTATTGTTTTTGGTGCAGAAGCATAAGACCAGAGAGTACATCAGAGACAGTTTAGCGGTTTTGTATATTTAATCAAACACATATGTAGAAACTGTTTTAGGGACTGTAGGGTAGTTCTGTATTTTTAGTAATAAAACATGGAATAAGCGGGCACGCCTTAGAAAACTCCTTTAAAGAACAATGATTCCCAGTAGAATGTTGCATGATAAACTCCATAGCCTGTGCGGTTATTCAACCATCCTCTTAATTCACCTTTTACTCAATTCTGCAACGACTTATCACCCCTTATACCATAGCCTAACTCACCGAATAGAAGCTTTACCATCAACAATATGTCTCCTAAGCAGTTGTTTGCCACAAGCCCAGTACCAGAGGAAAAAGGTAGCTTTAATCAACCTAAAATTAAGCGGGCTGTGCATAAAATTAACTTTAAAAATCCACCATAAGAGTACTTTGTACTTCCTTAAAGCAATATTCCTATAAAAATTAATCTGACTAACTCAGAGGAGAATAATACAAAGCCAATTATAAGGCCAAAGAAGAGAGTGAAAGAAACAGATGATTAGAAAAAAATGAACTGCAATTGTTCAAGGTCAAAATGCTTAAAGCTATACTGCGACTGTTTTGCAGCCGGAGAGTATTGCAATAATTGCAATTGCTTAAATTGTTTTAATACCCCTGATTAAGAAGATAAAAGAAGAGAGGCTATATGCCAAACTTTAGAAAGAAATCCGAATGCTTTTCGACCTAAGGTGGAGGAATCAGGGCATAATAAAGGATGTCATTGTAAAAGGTCGAATTGCCTGAAAAAGTACTGCGAGTGTTTTTAAAGCCATGTCAAGTGCTCAGAGCTATGTAAGTGTGTTGGATGCTATAACAAGTAGGATAAGAAAAAGCCTAGAACTAAGCGTAATTAGGTGTATAAATTGTATGTTAGAGTGTATATATAAGTTATTTTTATTACACAGGTAAAAACTTAAAATATTATCTAACTAATAGACTGTGTTAACAAAGCAACTCCTCTTTTAATCCAATGACTTTTAGGTAGGTTGGATGGTAGTTTTATTGAAATTATAAAGTTAGTCGAATGGCCAGTCGTCGTTAGGTTACCTGATCGTCTGGCCGTTCTATACATAGGACAATTATATATAAAATTAGATTAAAATGGTTGTTTTTCAGCTTTCTATTTAGGCTTTAATCAAATCTGTATAACACTTACAATTGGCATTACAGAGAATAACTATCTATTTTCAGGCTCATCGATAACCTTTAATTCACTATTTCACTTAGAACTTTCTAAGTATAAACCGAATATATAGCATCCATCTGTAGGAGGCTCTATTTCGTATGTATCTTCAATGTTTTGTACATCTATATCATCTTTTATAACGAATCCAAAGTCCAGTGTATCAATAGGCTCCTGTACATTTCTAGCATAATTCTGCAAAGTACCAGTAAGAAAAGCTTAGGTAAAAAAGAATCCGGCTATCCAATATACTGAAGGAGCTCCTTTGTCAATCCACATTTGCAAGAACTTTAATCTAACTAATAGATCACTAGACCAAGATATCAAAGTCTTTTCTGAGGGATATGATACATCTTTTCATTAACTAGGAACTATATTATTTATCAAACTTTCAGACATTTGTTCCATTTCAGTAGTTATAACAATAGCACCTTAAATAGCCTTTGTTATTCCTATAAGGTCTTCTCTTATCTTTTTTATTAGAATATTATAACGACTACAATCCTATACTAAAACTGTGTTCATAGATTGGCTGTATTAAGTTGGATATTTCTCAATAATCTGTTTTAAATTAAACTCTTAAGGTAAACTTTCTAGTATATCAGTGCATATTTTTGTAAGCTCAGATTTATTCTATGCTTACCCAGATCCTTCTCTTTATTGTAATTCTTAAACTTTTTGTAGTATAAGCCCTGCCTCATGCCTCGCAGATGTTATATTAGCGTTTTCATTAAGACCGAAAATCTAAGGAGACTCTTCATCGGGTAATTTATCTAAAAACTGTAAAATTGAATCAGGATGAGTTATATCTGGGATTCTATACTACTCCATTATTGTTAGTTTATGATTTTAGTTAAGTAAGTTTGGATCATACGCATCTTTCAGTATATACCTAAGCGTTTTTCTATCCCAATCCTCCGTTACTCTACCTCCATAATTACATTCAGCTGATAAATACTGCAAAGCTTTAAACGGAATCTTATCGTATTCATTTATCATATAAAACAGTTACATATACGAAATTCTCAGATCACTTAAATTAAACTCATATGGAATGTTTCAGCCCAAAGGTCCAAATTTACGTCGTTCACAAATAATACAGTGAAAGAAAGTTACACCAAATAGCAGTTTTCCTCACTCATCCGGTCGTGATGATTTTTAGAATAATAATCTATCTTAATTAGAGTTTTTTATTTCTGTATAAATCTGTCTTAGGTTTTATTTAACACCCTCTGGCTGTTGATTAGTAATTTTAACACTACTTTATAGAATAGAAACTGGAAAATCTTTACAAGGAACACTAGTAAGTCAAAGTCTAAAATCATGGTGAATTTTCTTATTTTTCTTTTGAAATCTTGTTATAAGTTTATCGAAAAATACTTCTAAAGTTGGCATCCATGAAACTGCTAAATGGCAGTTTTATAATAGGACTCATATTCCTTCTTGGATAGCTCTTTTAATTATTCTTTGAGCTCTCTGACCTTAACCTTTGCCAAGTGAAACGATTTCTAATTATATTGATTTCTCTAATGAATACTTTTTGAGGATTTATTGTATATCATTACCAGGACTAAGAAAGAAAATCAGGAACTTTAGAGGATGCGATAATCTATAACTTAATTCTATATTAAAAATTGGGGGATTCAAGTAAAACTCACCGATAAATTGCTTTATTATCGATTTTATAGCAAATATCATATTTTCTGGTAAAATAGCTCTGTATATCAATAATCTTTATATAACAGTGAATCTTTAAATGTCGTTAAAAGGAGTAGGTAGTTTTCTACAAAAATCATCAAAAGTTGGTATAATATTAAATTTTGTATTGTCATAAATAATTTTTAACCAACTCTCTAAATTTTGTTCTATATGTTCACTTAATAACGACAATTCATCAATCTTTGATAATTCGCATATATCTTTTCATGTATTTTAATCAATTTCTCTGCAATTCGGTTTTTCTCTTAATGGTGTATCTGACATAGTGACTAGTCCAGTAAGTAAAAATTTAAGCTCTTATGACCTAATTTTACCTTAAAATTCTAGCATTCTTAACACTATGATAAAACTGAATAATAATTTGTCTTTCTCAAACAGTGCCATACACGTATTAGAAAATATGTTTCTACGAATTCCTTCTGTTAATAGGTTTATCCTTTTCTCTATTTTCTTGCTGTTTTTCGTTTAATCTAATGATTCCACAAATATATCTAAGAACCAGTCCATTGAAAAAGAATACATGTATTGAACATTTTGTAAATCAGAGATGCAAAAGTACAAAATTGAGCTGTACTAAGCAACTGGAAGATATTTTTCTTAGAATTGCTGTATATCCTTCTCAGTCTCATGTGTTTATTGTAATCTTGCTTCTACTTCCAAGGACATTCTTTTAGATTCTGTTAGGGAGTTTATAAGAACTTCATTGTCTAAGATATTATCCCCAGCTTCCTATAACTTTTAGAGGATATTTTCTTCAAATAGTTATAATTTTCTTATATACTAAGCAGATTGAACAATTAATTTGTTTCTTTTTTAAGTTTATTCAGGCAAATCCTTTTAACATACAATATTAAGCAGCTACTCTGTTAGTCCATCTTATAGAATAGAAAAGTTCAGTATAGTAACCATTGTTGTAACTTCTGGTGAGTAATTAGGACTTATTCAATTTGATATTAAATACAATTAAAAATTATCATCGATTATTTTATTAATATCCCCTATTTTCACTACTTTTTGTCCAGATTCAACAAAAAACTACTTTAAAAGAAGCGGTTCAATTAGTTAATCAATAGTATCTCCTAGATTTTCAATGATTAAAGTAGCTCCAACAAACATAGCATTTTCCAGAACATTTAAAAAGTTTTCAGAATTGAATCGAGTTACTAACAATTGATTATCATTACCTTTAATTGTTTATTTTATTCAATTACTTGCTTGTTTTTAAGGATCAATTATAAGTGGCCAGCTAGTGGTGTACTATAAAATGATAGCATTTTCTATAGAAGCTGTATTAGTTGGCAATCCATCAATATTTCACTATTAAATCATAGCTGGGTCTCCAACAACATCAACTAAATTAAAATTCTCACTACAGCTAATTGTCTCAGACTTTTATATATACGGCACCCATTCCTAGCTGATAATCCTTTGCCTAAAGCTCCAAATAAAATTACCCATATAGCAAACTACACCAGCACTAATTAAAACATCTCCATACAGATTAAAAATATTCTTGTTAAGTTTTAATATAGTTTCATCCCATCTTTGCCTCTCGTCACTTAACTTCTCAACTAATCTTACAGCTCTTTCCTTCTTTGTCTCACAATTGTTTATATCATCTATCAATCTTTACTTCTCAGCTTCCATTTGATCGTACTGATCTCTTAGTACTTTTAAATGCTTTTCAACCTTTTCGAGCTCTTACTGCTTTACGGCAAGTTCTGCCATTTTTTCCTAAGTCAATTAGCTTGCTTCCTCTAATGCCTATCTCTTTGGTATAATATCTTTATTGATATGATAAAAGTTGTACTATGCTCTAACCCATTTGCACAGTCCTTCAGCAGCCTTTGAGGCCACTTTTACTATATCGACTTAAAAAAGCTCATTGTCCATATAAGGCTTAATTTTCTTCATAATTCTCTCAGTTATCTGCTTATTATCAAAATTTTTCAAAGCTTATAGTAATCTAGGGTTTTGCATCATTCTTTTCCCAGCTTCAAAGTAACTCATGATATATTTTCCTTTGTTTTAAGGATCCACTACCTATACAGGCTCTGCCTTATTCATGATTGCCATAGCTTCTACTGCCAGTTGAATAGGCATTGGGGGCTTAGACATAGTTTTTACTATATCAAATTAATCTTTCTTTATTGTATCCAACGCTTATAAAGCAGCTTCTAGTTCAGGAATAGCCTAAGCCAGGGCACTTTCACATTCAGATTTGATTTTATTGGCATACGAAGCTTATTATGAGGCTTCTTACTCCTACTCCGCCACATTGTTTCTTACTGTCTCCGCTTCTTAGTTTTCTCTTTGCATGTTCTACAACACTTTCTCCGTTTCTACAGTCTTTTATTCTAAAATTGGCTTCATACTAATTAGTTCTTCTCTTAATTAAGCCACTACTTCTTAGGCCTACTCTAATTTCTTAACTCCATCTTAGTACTTAGTTTTCTACCCAATCGTTGACTTCTCTTTAACTTAGTAAAGTGCTCCAAAACAATTTAGAAGTTTTAAGTAGTTTGAAGGAGTAACGTAATTTTGTTTATTCATTTGTTCTTGGTATAGTTGGGAGTAATTTGTAGTGGATTCATGAAAGAAAACACATGAATTGATTATCTCATCATTTATTTATTAATCTTGGCTTAAATTACTTTTCTGGAAAAACTCTATTGCTACGTCTATTAAGGCTTGTTAGGGCCACATACTGAATCAGTTTATATAACAACAGTTTATCAGACTTGGAAACTATCTCAACCGTCTCTTAAACGCATGTCCTACTGGTGAAAATATAAGAACAATGGTAAGATTCTGCCTGCAAGTATTAACAAAAGCTTGTCATCGTTGAATGTCATCATAATTTTTCATTTGGGGTAATAAACGGAGTTACTCGTTTATCATTACTTTCTCTTCACTTTAGAATAAATTAGGAACTTCGCCTGTGTTTAGTATATTATTAACATTCTCTATAAATACTTCGTATTTTATGTCAGTATCTCGTATTATAAAAGCAATTTTCTTGTTTTCAACTCCTGCTTTAATAAACATGTCCTTTAAATCTTCGCTTCAATTATCTAAGTCGTAATTTTTTGACATTTTAATCGTTTGAATTTACTATTCATTAACAAAAGCTGCAAGTTTGGCTAAAGATTATCTTCCAGTACCACCTACTCCTATAAGCAATGCATTTCCATACTTCAATGCAAAAACTCTGGAAATTTTACAAATATGCTTGATTGCAAATTCAAATAAAACCAAGTCCATTTAAGCCATTGAGATTTCGTTTAAGTCAATTAATGCTATTTTTAGTATCTTTTTCACCTTTTTCTAGTTTAATACTTCTTCATACACTTTATCTTCTAGGAGATTAGTAAATAAGGGTTCTTACACATCAAAGATTTAACTAATTTCTTGCAAATTTTAGTTATTTAGAGCTCTTTACTGTATTTGTTTGAAAATGAATTTATCATCTTCATCTATCAGCCGATCTGAGAAAACCCTTTAGCACTCATGATACCATAACTTGAACAAAACCTCAACATTTTACACTTTAGTATTAGGAGATAGTAAAATTCCATTAAAAGTACTAAATAGATCTCTTAGGTTAAATGTATAGTGACCTTTTGTAGGAGTTGGAGGCAACTATCCCACAATATCTTTATAAACTTATATAGTAGCTCAAGTCAGATTATAGACTGAGTTCTATATAGGAATTTTGTGATCACTGAACCCTAGGTCTAATATAGTGCTGAAAATTCTATACAGGGATTTATCAGTGAACTCAGGGAAATTGATCCAGTAAAATTGATGAATTATTCTATCAGTGATATAACTTCTGCCTCCTCCTGGAGGACCCATAGCTCCTATAAACACCAAATCTTGTATGTAATTTATTTCACATGTTTTTCTATCATACCATTGAGCCTAATCCATAATTTACCTAAGCAATTCTATAGCAGGTTGAGCTCCAGTAGCCTCTTTATAAGGCATATTTAAATCATCAACTAGAATAACAAAATGCTTTCCTATTTGCGGTCCTAATATTCCTTTTCGTCTTTTGCTCAATTTGCTTTCAATTAGATCTTATGTTTAATTAGTTGTTGATTTTGCACTTAGCATTGTCATTAAACTTTCATATTTCGAACTTGGAAGATTGTTAATGAACTTTCTACTGAGCGTTGTTTTAGATGTTCCTGTAGATCCTGTAATCAAAAGGGAGACATTGTTTTGTATTGTGGCGTTGATTAAGTATTGGTATGACTCTAATGTGCTCGTAGGAACTACTATATTACTTATATCAATTTCTTCTCCTTTGAATTGCTGAGAAACTAATTTGCTTCACAGTTGCCAATGGTATTTTTACGTATTATAGAATATTTTTCTTAGTGTTTTTTCTTAGAAAATTTCATCGTTTGTTTGATCAAGAATTTGAACTAATAAAGGATCAAAGTTACTCTTTTTAGTATAGTATAGATCCTGTAGAAACTAGCAAAACCTTTTACTATAATCAATCGTATGAATTTGGCCAAAGCTTCAATATACAGAAAATAGAAATAAGTTGATAATGCAAGACTCTTCTTTTGCTTATATTTCTTCATCAGACTATTTAGTTAATTACTTACTCTTTCGTTCTAATTCTTTTTATTTTCAGGCTTATAAATCAACTTAACTATGCATTGTGTTTATTTTGGCTAGTACCTTTTCTTGTGCATTTTCATCACTATTATCTTCTTGAAACTTTAGTGTAATAAAACTGTCAAAAATCCTGAGTAAATTTTAAATAGACCAAATAGGATAAAAGTATAAAGAAGGTTTTTCCCCATCCTCCCTGAAACAGAAATCAACTATTTCTTGGAGAAAATTATCAAACAATTACTCAATCAATACAACGTACTTTGATTTATTCTTCGACTCCTTTAGATTTTCAATCCAACTTTAAGGAAATAGCCTCCATCCCAACACTTCATCAGGGTCTAAGTAGATCATTCCACATCTACTAATAGTAGCTGGACTGGCTTGACTTAAATCATCAACTTCTAAAATAAGGGACATTTACTAGGTAAATAGTATAGTTTCTCCACTAATCAAGCACAATTTTTTATTATCATCTAAAACTGTGTTCATATTTTCAATCCAATTAGCATCAACAGGTCCATCGAGAACAATTCACTGTAAAAAGTCTTCTTCTTGATTAGAACAACTCCTCACAGTATAAGACAAAATCCCATCAATCCAGTCATTGCTTCCCTAATCCACATATCCATACAACTGTTCAATATTGATAGACTTGGGATTTATTTTATAAGTTTACACCTTCTTACGTTTTTGGTATATTTCCTCATCCCTTACCATATACGACAGAGCATTGCTAAGTATAGACAGGGCTGTAGATTTCCCACTCATAGCTTTCCCTACTAGCATTAATCCATGCCTTACCACTGTAGTATCATAGATTTATATAACCTTAGCCTTCAACTCTTACTTTCATATAAGTTTTTCCTACTTGATAACTTCATCAATCGCTTAATCTAGCTCCTGATTATTATTATAAGTCTTATCAACCCCTGGAAACAAGTCACTTATAATATTCTCAAATAAAACAATATCAGGTGTTACAAATTTAGGCAACTGTGTATCATTTATAGCTTTAAGTATCAATTTTTACTCATCTTAGTCCTGATTCCTCTACCGCTTCAATACCCCAGCGTTCTTTATAATAGTGCTCACAGCTCTCATACCATAATCATAGTGAAGTTAAGTACTCAGCTACTCACTTGCCAATCTCAAACTTGTGATAAGCTTTATAGAGAGTTTTCTTGCATCATAAAATCCGAAAGAATAAAGGTAAATCTCTGCAATCATCCAGTAATTAGGAATCATCATGGCCACTGGCCTAAACAAAGCTTTTAAATTTTCAGGCAGGGCAGTACGGCCCGCATAATCTGGATTCATTGTAATAAAAATAGCACAAGTTGGATTAAGATGAATGACCTCCTCATCAAACTAGAAAGTAGGAAGTTTATTAATCACTGCATTTTACACTCTCAGAATCTACTCAGCTATAACAGATAAAGCCTCTAGTTCTATTCTATTAAACTCGTCAAAACATGCCCAGGCCCCACAAAAGCAAAGTCCTGTTAGGAATTTTGCCATTGAATTGTTGTCGAATCTGTCAGAGCAGTTGAATATAACGCACTTTTTTGCCACACTTTTGGCTAGATCTTTAGTAGTCTCAGTTTTTCCTGTACCGGCTGGGCCTTCTGGAGCCCCACCCAGATTTAAGCGTAGTGCTCCCATCAGCGTTCTATAGCATCTATCAGTGAGAGGTGTTATAACCAGTCTCCCCTGGTTTCCTAAATACTCGTATCCGTATGCCAGGGATGTATCGAGCATTTTAACACTAAGCTATTGGTCTTCTTAGTAGTAACGTAGATTAGCAATTCAGTCGAAGTCGTATATAGTTTAGATTCTGTTTTGTATGAGATTTTAAATTATGTCGTTATTGTGGACTGTTAGGACTACTAATGTACTTATTGTTTGCAGAGTTAGATGACTGTGGTTTTGTCTTACTAAATCTACTAGTTCTTAGAGAGTTTTGTTGCAAAGGTACTTGTGGGTGTTCATTTTTTAACGTTTGTCAATTATACATTATTCTGTTGAGTAAGTCCAGTGGATCATGTTTGCTGATATAATGCACTGTGAAGGCCATTTTTATATTCATACAAGACGGTCTATTATATTATATTCTTACAGGGTTTGATCTGATAATTCCTATATTGTTATTTCCATTTGACTTTAAACATCATTAAGCCAGTCTTCTATTAATCTTGGCTTGTTTTTACTTTTAAATACTCTTAGAGAAGTTATAAATTAAACCTTTTCTTTTTCTGGAGATATCATAGCCAGGATAAGATTGTTTTCTATTTGTAACTCGTTTATTCCTTCAAAACACTTTATTATGAATTTTTGAACTTATGAGATGTCCTAACTGTTGGACAGTATCATTAGTAGCTCTTCATTTGATAGGAAATAGAATCTAGGGAATGCCCTACGCTTTGTATTTAAATAATTGTTTAAAGAGGCTATTATACCTTCTATTACATTATTACCAAATGATATCTATTCTATAAGCTTAGTTTACTGTTATGTAATATCTATTACCTGAGGATTCGTTCATACTGAATACATAAGTGCTTCTCATTACGCATTTACTTGATTAAATTTGGCAGCAGCTTGTGGCAGTTCTTTTGCAATATCTCTACTTATGAATATAGGATACAGATATATTCAATTCTTTTACAGTTTCTCCCATGCTTCTAGTATATCTTATAATTTACTTAAGTTTTTCCTCCATTGATTGATTTCCTTTGCCATGAAGTCAATATAAGGCGAGCCGCACAGGGAAATGGTTTTCATTATCTGTTCGTCAATTAACTCAAAGATAGGCTCGTTATTAATCATTATATAAGTATCAGTTCCTCTGTAAGGCTAAAGATTGAATTTTATATCATCCCATTCAGCCTTCATTTTGTTCTTAGCAAGCTCTAATTATTACTCCTTAGTAGCTCTTTCTGATATATCCTTTAAAATATCAACGTAATCTAGGGCGTTTTTAACAATTAACTCTTCTAAGTGATAATTTAGCCTGCTGTTAACAGGAAGGCCAGTTTTTACTACAATTGCGTCCCAGTGTCTTTCCTTTAATCCAGGGTTTTTTAGACTGTAAATAATAGGCATATAGGGAGTGAACTTGTTAACCTCTTCCAATAGAATACCTACTAGCTTTAAACCTTATGGATCATTTTTCAGTGTAAACTTTTCTAACTTGCTTAATTCGTTGGTATATTCTTTAATTTTATCCTTTATCACCTCTCGATCTAGTTTAATAAGTAGCCCTTGCATTCAAACTGGTTGATAATAAAAGAAATCTCTAGCATATGACCAAATCTAGTAGTATGGCATAAACTGCTTTTTGATATCTTTGAAATGAGAGTAGTCAGTTTATTCTGCTCCTAGTAGTTTTTCTCTAAAATTGATAAGTCTTCATTGGTTTAAAGTGTTTTCAATTCTGTCCTTTAAAAGTCCAAACATATCACTGATTTCATCGTGCCTGGAAATGTCTTCTATATATTTCAACTGAGCAAATTCATCTTCTATTTCCTTCATTTAGCCAAACATTTCGCTTTTAGTTCTTAAAAGCTCATCTGCAAACTGTTTTTTGCACTTTTCTATGGTAGATTTGCAGTTATTCTACAGATTGCTTATATAATTAACAATTCCTTTGCTGTTTCAGCATTTCTCGAATAGGTTTCATTGAATTGAGTAATAATACTACTCTAAAATGTCTTAGATAGTAAAAATCTGGCTAGTACTAATTATAACCTCTTACAGTTTTTGTGGTATAGAATTCTACATAAATTTCTGCATTTCATCCAATTCCTCTAAAGTTTAAGGAGGATGTCCTATTATCTAATTAACTTCATTCTGTATATTATCTACTTCAATAGTATAATCATAAGTTTTTTACTCAAACAGCTGTAAAATATTTTTTAAACTTAAATTAAGCTTTTTTGTCAATTCTTCCTTCAGTTTGGTAGCATCAATGATATAATATCCACACTTAATTTTTTCATCTCTTAAAATATCTTAAACAACGTCCTATAATGCTAGTTTAACATTAGTTAATTAAGTAGCTACAAACTGCACATCAAATTTATTGGAGTAATCTGCAATATCCTTCTCAGGGTCTATATCAATTACAAATTAATAAGGACGCAATTTTAAAACAAAGCTGTCAATAATACTTGCTAACTGAGTAACTTAATCCTACAGTGTATCTATTCTAGGTTATAAAGCTTCAGGATTATCAAATAAAATGTTAATAAACCCTGATTATCTGGATTTTCCTAGGTCATTAATCTCAATGCATTGTATTGAATTTAGCTCATCTATTAAGTAATGAATTAAACTAATAGACCCTTCAACTATTTAACTTCCGGAAGGTTAAATAGTAAACTTCGATTCTTGCCCTTTTTCATACGATAAAATAGACTTAATTAGCTGATTATTAGAGTTATTGAATAGATAGTTTCCTAAAAGTAGATCAATTTAATCAACATTGAGCTAAGTTTCTCTAAGGGAAGTTAAATTCACAGCATTATAGGATAAGTCTAATGATTTCTGCATTTGTGCAATTCAAAAGTCTAAGGTGGTTTCCACGGACTTTCTTATACTTCGTTCTGCCATACTATTACACAAAAGCATAAACTTTCATAGTTGTTGCATAAACTCTATTGGAAGCTTATCCTCTAATAATATTTACTACTTTTAAAAGGCCTTTTAGTCTATTTTTAACTAATTTCTATTGATTCTCATTTAATTAGCTGTGTTAAGAATGTCCTGTATATCGAATTAAACATCGAATAATATGTTTTCAATGACACTTTTATGCTTCTGGATTGTTTCTTTAGCCATTTGAATATATTGATTAATTGTATATTGTTATCTAAGATCGTTCTTAAAATAGAAGATCTGCTCAACATCATACAACTAGCTTTTAAATCTCCATAAAATTTTAAGCTGTTCTGGATAAGCAGAAGGTAAACTTTTCCCGATATACCTCACAAGATACTCAAAATTCTTTATTTTAATAACAGTGCCGTTTTTACCGTTGGCTGCCGTTCTTGATCTCTCCACAGGAGTTAATAGCTTTTCCTATGGAATAATTAACTTAAAAATCTCTTATTTAGCTTAATTGTAGGGTAAATTATAGTCAAAATCCATTTAGTATATCGCGTATCTAAAATGGTCCTCAACTTCTTATAACAAATACTTTCACTCTTTTATATTCTTTGGGGGAACTTAGCTGAAAGATCTTCCTGATATTTAAAGATCTTTGATTTTTGATAAGTAGTAATTCTTTCACTGCTATAAGGACTAAAACCCGGCATTAAGGTATTCATTAGTTTCATCATAAAAATTACCTTTAAATACCCTTGGCATTTTATGTATTGGATTTATTCTTATTTGAATTGGGATTTTTATGTATTTCAAGTAAGATAGAAACTTATTATCATTTCATATCATTCTATTTCCCCTTAATCTTTAAATAATTTTAACCATTACGTTATAAGGTAGATCAGGAGTTGCTGTATTGGTATTTTCTATTAATTTTTGGTATAAAACAGATTTTTCAGTTATATCACGCAGATAATTAGTCATTTCAATGCGTTTTTTGTATGTTTCTGTTGTCTCATGTGGAAATCTGATATTAATTCTAGATGCTTTCTTCTTTACATTATCCTATGGCAAAAATATTATGTATTTTGAGCTGGATTCATCATAGTCTAAAATATGGCAATCTACTCATCCAATTCTACCATCATTATAATTCTTTATAGAAAATCCAGGTAAGTAATCATACCCATTTTCCTCTATTAGTTTTGTTAAATGTTCTTTTGACTTATTCCCTTTATGCTCTGGGTCAAATTAAAACAGTGGCAGAAATTTAGACGGTAACTTGTACAGAATGCTCAATTATTCATGGGTAAATCCTTAAGCATGTGATGAAACTCTTGGTAATTTAGGCTTTCCGAATACTAGCTAGCGTTTCTAAGGCCTTTTTTGCCTTTATACTTGATTTATTTAAGGAGATTCTTAAATTTTAGGACTAATCTAAATAGGAGCAACTGACCCAAATCTTGCAATTTGTCCTTTTATTTTATTATTTCCCTCCTAAATTTGATTTACTTGTGAATGCCCTTTTATTATTTCTTATCTATTATTAGATTTACTCCTTAAATTAGGAACTGATTATTTATGATATCTTATTCTTAAATTCTGCTTATTAATACTCTTAGTGCTATAATGAATTTCTTACAAATTCTTGAAAACTTTTTATGATTTCACATTTCTTGAGGGCTAGTTGATTGATATAAGTTTGCCAGTAGCATCTCTTGTAAAAATTGGAGCTTCTTATTTGTTAAAGCGTAGGTCTTCGTCTAGCATTGGCAATTTTCTCATATTTTAGACTGTCATATTCAAATTATCCCCTAGCATTGAGTTACTCAGCATGTTTGATTATTTGTGTTTAGTGGATTGTCTATGCCCAAAACGAGACCCTGTTGTATAGTTTAAATCAGTATCTATCCTACGGTCAAATGTCGCATTAAGGGCTTTAAACTATCTCGACTTACTGAAAGGTATTACTTTAGGTTCTTCCATTTATTATAGGCTTACTAAGCAATTATGTTTAAAAAACTATGTGACACCTTTGGATTAATATGTTAAATTATAGTATTGACTATTTTATGCACTAACAAGTTTCTCCTAAATATATATATAAATTTAATATGGGCACATCGTGTAGTTGCAATGATTTCAACGATAAATCAGAGTTTCGTCCAATTCCCTTCACAGGTTAATTTGTATAAGAAGCTAATTGCAGTTAAATCAGAGGATTTATAGATATAAAACTTCCCAATGAAATCGGACTATATAGGCCTTGTCTATTTTAACCCAATTGTTCAACAGGCCATGAAATACAGTTTAATGATACTTAAGAACCTAGAAACAGTTACCAGATGTTTAACGAGGCTAAATCTAGTATAAATGCTACCCCTAGGAAATAGTTTTCTAGTGAAGAATCATTGCCTTCATAGTTACAAAAGACTAAAAAGTAGTTTGATTTAGGAAGTAAAGTAAAATAGTTGACTGATCCCTAATCAATCAGCAGCTTTGAGTCTCCAGTACAAAATATGCAAGAGTATTTCAATTATTCTTCTCATAATTTTGATGACTCAAAGTCTATATAGTTATTTTCACCTCTTGGATCAACTCTAGGAAATGTCAAAATTGATTAAATTGATATCATGAATAAAACTGGAGATGAAATGCTTAATTCATTAGAACTCAGTGAAAATTAGTTTGAGTTTAGTAAAGATTCCGGTGTTAGTATTCCAACCTTCTAAATGGTGCCTAGTACTTAAAATAATGATGATTATATTAATTTAGATGAGTTTATAACATTTCAGTAAGAGCCTAATCAATATAAACTGTAAAGGACTAAAAAAGACGTTATAATGGAAGGGGAACTTTAGAAATTTAGGCCTGGAATATCTAAGTAATATGTCCCTCGCTGATGTGTTCTAACACAAAAGGAGTTTAAATACTACAAAAACTAATGGACATCCTATTGAAGAAGTGCAACTCCTATAGCTACGGTGCCTTGCTGATAAATTAAACATGCAAAACGGAAACCACGGTCAAAAACCTAATTTGAGATATTTCTACTAAAGGAAGATCCAGATACTGTATACTCTAGGGAGTCTACTTCAAGGGTAAACTTAACTCAAATTAGCAGTAAAACCATTGATGAGTGTGTATAAGGCGGGAAGTTAATGAAGAGGCCTATGAGAAGATATTCCCCGTAATCTCCCAGGAACTCGTGGTCATGGAGTAATAGAGAATGGATGTGATGGGCATCTGAAAAAAGACTACTGTTTGACGCTAAGGATTCAAGAGAGTGTAGAAGTTGGATAAGGGCTCTAAATGATAATTGTGAGATTTAAATAATCATTTTTTATTCATTCTACATATTCCTAAGTTTGTTAGTTTTTATTAGACTAATACACTGTTAGCGTTTTGCTAGTTTCGTAAAATCTGCTTGAATATCTTGCATGTTGTATATGGATTATTTGATATTAGCAGTTTTACCTTAGGGAAGTTTCTTAGGATTCCTCTCAAATTTCTCATTTAGTATTGGAATTATCAATCAATTCGGTTTCAGTTTTACTCGGTATAGAATTGTCTTTATTTCGAAATTCTTCTCTCAATTTCAATAAGTAAATACGCACCTTCTGGATACTTGCTTTATAGTCCTTTGAGTTATTCTATAAGTCTACCATTTTTAATGGATTAATGTAAATCTTTGGTTTCAACACATTTACGCTCTACAGCGATGTATTTATTAAGCAGATAATCTCCTATATAAAGATGCGTTGGGGCCACTTTAAAGCCAAATTTATGTAAGTGGTAAGGTAGGGGGCCAGTAAATTCTCTTAAGTCAACCTTTATAGTTTAAAAGTTATTAGTTTAGGGATGGATATCTTATATAACGAATGCTTCATTGTATTCTTATAGAGCTAAATAGCCTTGTAGTTCTAATTCTGCTTGTATATTTTAAGTTATGAATTCTTATTAAATCTCTAAAATGTGAATTGAGGGAAATGCTATTTACTCGGTAATGCAGTGCTATTAGTAAATTTAAAGTTATCTTTACAGGCTTAAATCTTATTAGTATATTATAACTGAAACAGGATTCAACGTATATAACAATGACTCATTATAAGACTATTAAATCTTAATAGTAAATCCTGGCTAGGTCAGATTTTCAATGGAATTTTATTATTATTAATCGCCTTACTGTAAAACATAAGTATTCAAACGGCTTATTAAATCTTGAATTAGAGTGTTTACTTGTTATTCCTCTAATTCATTACAAAATTGAGTATAATTACTTTGCAATAAAGCTATTAAATTTGACTATTAGGCAATATTACTAGATAGTTTCTTAAGATCTTTCTTCAAATCAATCTTTTTAAAATTAGGGAAGTAAATTAAAATTACACCTCTTTATTCCTGTCTTTAGGCCTCATATAATGATTTAGAAAGTAAATCTATTTTTAGAGCAGGTTTTAAATTAAAATCAATTTGGGAATCAGTTATTTTGTATAATAAACTTTTAGTTAAATTACATATATTCTCAGCTTAGTTAGAATTATATCAAATGCTATTTCTCTTTTGATAATCATTCAAATTATTTTCCTGTCTTATTATATATGAAAATTAGCTGTAAAAACTTATATAGTCAACATTAAATAAAATCCTACATAGGAATTTGATATCTTTAATATTCTATTTTAGTACTTTCACTGCAGGCTGTGCTAAAGTGAGATTTTTACTACCACAGTATCTATAAATTAAATTTTCATAACCCAAAAGTGTATATTTTTCATCATACGTGTAAATATTCTGACTTCGACACTGAATTTTTAAATTTTCTATTGCCTGATGTAAAATTTATACTAAGTTTTGAAATAATTAATTAATTTCTTCTTATGGATTATCAGTATATACTTACACATTCTACAAATCAACTACTTCTATTACTCTATCATTTATGCCTAAAGTAATTAAATTCTATATAAAAAATCGTTTAATTATTTTACTAATACAGAACTAAATTTTAGCATATTAATCACTTATTAGTATGATTTTTGCATTTCTATTTTTCTATAGCAGCATTTTTGTACACAATTGATCTAATTTAGAATTTGATTCATTTTCAGGTCTTAGAATAACCAATGCATCTACCTTTTACAGTTCAATTTCATGCTGTAATACATCAAGTGATAAAGTTTTCTCGGATACAGAAATATGCCCACCATTACAATAAACTTGTTTTCTCTTTTCCTTATCATTTTAATAATCCTGTATATTAAATCCTAACTCTCTTATAAGAGTTTACTCTTTTATACTAAGATTTAAATATATTACTAAACTTTCCGGTAATTTCTGCATTAGCTTAATTACAACTCCTGCAATATTACAACCCATAGGAATTACACATAAGCTCCTATTTTCCCTGATCAACTAATCTGTTATTAGCTCATGAAAACCAATAGACATTTTTAACAACTAAAATGAAATATAACAAATCTTAAGCTTCTGCATTTCGACTAGGATTTGCCTATGCTTTTATCTGCTTCACCCTAAAGAAGCAATAACTGCATAGATTCTCCCAATAACCCCAGAAGACATAAGAAAGTCCTAAATTTGAAAATACTATTACAAAATCTTTGTCAAGTGAGTAAATATAAGAAGAAATAGAGACTAGTTAATCAATATATCAGGATGATTTTTACCTTATAAATGATAAGTAATTTAGAATATTCATAGTTCCTCACCCATTCTAACCAGAGCATAACTTCTGTAGTATATACTTAAATGTTAGCTTTTCTGATGAAAATATACCCAATTTAACCCTTGAAGACTCCGTCGGAATTGAATAAAAGACATAATTTACCCTATTACATTAAATAAATTTACGACTTTCCGAGGTTTTAGAGGAACAAGACTCTTTTGTATTTAACATAGTAGACATGATATAAGAGAAACTATAAGAGGTTAACTAAGATTTAATAGAAAATGATTAAAATTGAGACTAAGGTTAAATTAGTTAATTAGAAAGCTTTGAAGACAGTAAAATTATTGTAAAAAATAATATAATGAAAGAAATTGAGAGAAGAAGAACAACTGCTGATTAATTACAGCAAATAAATCTGAACCCATTCATGGAAACAGCCAATTAAAACTAGGACGAAATTGTAGAAAACTATCAGCCTAAAATTGCTATGGAGTTTACAGCTTTTGAATACAAGAACTACTTTGAGGATGAAATTCCAATTGGAAAAGGAGGATTTGGACATGTTTATAAGGCTAGAAACATTATTGACGGTAATTATTATGCAATTAAAAAAGTTAAGCTTAAAGGTATGAAGCAGTCTTATTTGCAATTTATACTGAAAGAAGTAGTGCTTTTGTCTCGTCTGACTCACTAGAATATAGTAAGATATCATCATGCATGATTTGAGAAGGACGAGTCAGATGATGAGAGCAGTGAAGAGAGTGATGAAAGCATAGAAAGTGAGGAGTATGATGAGTATAATATGAGTTATGAGGACAGTTGGATGATTACCTTCGAAAAGTCCGGGGCAGATATTGAGCCTGTTGTTGTATTTGACAATCCACAGGGAGGAAGTAAGCAGCTTTTCATACAAATGGAGTATTGTGGAGGGGATAATTTAAGGACTATTCTTGACAACGATTTTCCAAGCATTGATGAGAAGTGAAGATTGTTTAAGGAGATTTTACAGAGTTTAGCTTATATACACAGCAGAGGGCTGATACATAGGGATCTGAAGCCTTTGAACATCTTTTTAGCTAGCGATGGGTGTGTAAAGGTAGGAGACTTTGGCTTAGCTACTACCCATGAGACATAGTAAAATCACAGTTAATCTTCCGGTAGCAGTGATTAAGATGTAGTAGGAACTCCAATTTACTGTAGTCCAGAGCAAAGCTAAGGATATTAATACGACCAGAAAACAGACATGTTCTCATTAGGAATCATTCTTTTTGAAATGTGGCGGCAGTTTAAAACAGACACTTAAAGGTTAATAGAACTAAACAATTTAAAGAATAGCAATCAACTGCCTGAAGACTTTCTTAATTAAGTACCAAAGGAAGTATCCAATATTATTTTGAATCTAACCTAAAGTAATCCTAATGACAGATATTCTGCATAGGACCTGCTTAGTAGTGATTTACTTCCATACAGCGTAGACATTCAAACCTTTAATGATTTTCTGCATGTACTACTAGACCCTTAGAACTACACAATGGAGAATACTAAATGACTAAACTGCTTATTCCAAAGATCTTAGCAATGGTATCAAGATTAAGCTTATAACTTATAGGAAGGAATCTATAACAGTAGCCTAGAATCATCCAGACGTAGAAGGAAAGTAGAGGCAAATATGAGATTTAATATCAAGCTTAAAGTGGCAAATGTTTTGTCCTAAAGCAGCGCTATTCAAATAAGCAGTCCTTTTATATACCCAGAGCAGTAAAGCTAAACGATATTCATATAAAAGAGGCAAGGAGATATAATATCTTACTCATTCAAACCCAACTTAAATCCAGTAAAGCTTATTGAACAATCAGGCATCCTAGTACAACTTCCCGATAATCTGCTTATACCCTGGGCTAGATTCATGGCTACTAAAAGACTAGGAGGGCTTTTAAAAAGATTTGAAATTAATAAAGTGTTTAAACCATTAGGACTAGGGGAGCATCCTCTGGAGATGGAAGAGGCCAGTTTTGATATAATTTATGACAGTGAAAACTATACTAAACATTCTAAAATGCTGGAATGCGAAGTGATGAAAATTAGTGTTGATGTTATTGAACTATTCAATAAAGAATTCTCTATGGTTGAGTTAAGAGTAAATGATACACGAATACTAGATGCTTTTCTAGAAAGCTGTTAAATTTCACAGGACTAGATCGTTGACGTTCTAAATATATGCATAGACTTCAAAAGGAAAAAGTATAACATAATACAATAGTAATTAACAAAACTAGGCTTGGAGCAATGGTAAGTAGATAAACTTAACAATTACCTGAAAATTAATGGATCTTTGTAAGATGTCATAAACCAGACTAGATAATATTCCATTTGGTAGTTTAAACTACTGTAAAATTTATTATAAAAGGAAATGGTGAAACTTGAGAAAGTCATGCTATCTTTTAATTTGACCTTGAAACTAGATTTTGGTCTAATTCCTGAAAATCTTCTGTGTTATTCTGGTTTAATTTTTAAAATTGATGCTAAGCCAGAGTACCTAGGAAAGTAAAATAAAGAAAGAGTTTTACTAGCAACAGGGGGAAGATATGATAATCTTATATCACATTACCAGCCAATCAAGCATGATATTAACAAGAAGTAAGCAATAGGGTGTAGAATCTTCCTGGAAAAAATATACACTGCTTGTATAAGTATTCAGAACACATTGTGGATAAAGGGGCCGTAAGTTTTTGTGTCAAGTTTTACAGCGCATTCCTCAATTGATGTTTTGACTCCTAAAAGGATAAGTATGGCCTAAGACTTTTGGAAAGCTGGTATTTCGGCTATGTATTCATATGATACTCTTAATCCGTCTTAAATATTAGAAATCTGTTAGAGATATAGAATAAGACTACATGTAAATTTGAAATAAACGACAAGCGGATAGGATGATAATGACATTAATTGTACAGGGAATATTAGGGACTTTGCTTTTAAAAACTCTGAAATTGTAGAGGATTATAAGAATGTATTGAGTACGGTAGAAAAGTAATTAGGGATGTTTAAAGAAGATAATGTGCAGTTGAATTACTCCTTTAAGCAAATTCACTCAAGACATTATAGTTAGGGTAAGTTTTATTGAATATATTTTAGTGCAATAGTGGTTTACTCTTTCTACTAATTATTATACTTAAGGCTGATTAAACTAATGGAAAAAATGGAATTGCCTGACATGGTTTATTACCGATTATTCAAAATGATTAATTTTATAATTTCATCAAATAAAAAGCAGCCTTATACATACAAAACTAATTAAACTTATCTTACTGTAATAAAATAAGACAAAAAGTATACAAATGCAAAATTCTTGTGTTTTCTGATAAGCATATAATAGATCTCAATTAGATCCTATATAAAATCCAATATAAAAAATTACTAAATAAGACTAAGCTAAAGTCCAGGAAGTCTAATCAAATCAAATCCTAACTCTAAATATGGTTCAGCTTGCTTGCTTACAAATCTTCCCTTGAATCTTTGCCTCTTTTCAGCATGAACCTTTCTAATTTGGTAAGTAAACTTTTTCTAGTATTTTCTTTGCCTCCTCTTCTCAATATACTTTTATACCTTAGCCTCTCTCTCTTATCTAGTAATGAAATTACCTATAAATGTATCACGTGGCACTGTTGAAATTCTCGGCTTCCTTCTTCGCCTTTATCTTTTGCCCATTGCTTAAAATTTCTCCTGCTGACCAGTATTTTCTTATGCTTAAAATGCCACTTACATCTAACAAAACCTTTTAAAATCGAAGCTGTTTATTCATTGCAAGAAGGAGTAAAACATTGTTATGTTTGGTGGATACATAGCCGAGAATTTGGCAGGAGTGGGCTAAGGCTTTTAGGGGTAAGAAGCCTCTGCAGATTCTTCTGATTATTCGGACATTTTATGAATTTGATTATATATTTGCCAGAAATATATTTATACATTTTGTACTGATTTAAAAAGGAAAATGGTATTATGTGTGTGTCAATACACATTTTAACAGTAGCACAAATATAGAACAGTGTACTAATCTAGCATTAATTTCTACTTACATTTTATATATAAATTATGGCGGAACTATAATAAGCTATTTCTTTTAAAAATGATGCTACAAATTTCTACAAACTTCAGCAATACGAGAAATCAGTTGATAACTTTTTACAGTGTATCACAATCCTAGAAAGCTTAACAACTACTACTTAGATCCAGAATCTCTTATCATCATGTAAATATAATCTGATATTAGCATTAGTAAAACTTGAGCAATGGGAATCTGTAATAGAATATTGTTAAGAGTTGTTAAAGATCAAAGATGAAGCTAAGATTCGATTCAGAATGGCTCAAGCTTTGTTCCACTAGAAATAATACTAAAATGCTTAGATATTCATAGACTCCTGCAAAAATTAGCTTCAGGACGATCCTACATTCTAGGAACTTTCTCTTTAAATAACAAATGCAAACAAGGGTAAGTAAACTAAAATCGATGAGCTTGAAGAAGTAGATGATGCCTCGATTCTAACTTAACAATAGCTTAAATTGCCAAAAATATCAAAAAGGAAAATGAAAGAAGGACTATAAGGAATCTAATAAAGAACTCCTGAAGATATACGCAAAATGGCTCAGACTTTAAAGGATATGGATCCGAGACTTGCTGTAAATCTGTTTAAAGCTCATGGAATAAGGATGACAGCTGAAGAAATCGGATAACTTGGCAAGGCATTAGACTAAAATACGATAAATAGGGTTATGAACCTATCTAAATCAAAGTAGGAGTAAAAGCCTGCCCCTGCTCAAAGAAAGTACAAAACATAAGAAGTATAAGAGATTGTATAGGGGTTAGAGAAATTCAAAACTTTCTTAGACTA
This sequence comes from Condylostoma magnum, assembly GCA_920105805.1. Classification (NCBI taxonomy): domain Eukaryota; phylum Ciliophora; class Heterotrichea; order Heterotrichida; family Condylostomatidae; genus Condylostoma; species Condylostoma magnum. Next base: position 48,233 of record CAKKTI010000028.1, read on the forward strand.
AATGTATGATACCTGTATATCTGGTTATAGGAAGTTTATAACTATCAGTGTTTTATTCATTTACCTTAGCTATGTATTTTAGTAATCAATTTGACTTACTTGATTATCAGTTTGCATATAATTTTATTGTGCTCTATACTTATATTTCATTTTTAAGTATTAGTAAGACAATTTAATAAAATGAGTACTTCGCAATAATATATGGGTTAAGGTAAAATTAAAATATACCCAACTCCTGAAAATAGTTATGATGTAGAGGACTAGCTTTCTGAGAGTAGATTAGAGTAATAAACTTTGTAGAAAAAAGTAGTTACAGATATGTTTATGTAACGTTTAGAATAAAGTCATTAGAAGCAAAATCTTTTAGATCCAATTAAGAAAATTGATTTAGTTAATGGAATATTAGCTATTGTTATCATAGGAGTTGCTATAATACAAAATGAGATATATTGGATTTAAGACCAGTTAACTGATAATATTAATATTCTCAGAGTGATTAGCTTAGCTTTAAACTGAATCATAGTAATAAACCTAATGAAAAGAAAGTGATTTATATACTCTTATGACGATTTATTACCTGTTACCAACCTAAAGTAAAGTCATATAATAGATTCTTTAGAGTTCTTATATAATTTGATAGTTCCAGTTCCTTTTTACCGATATGAAATTTAGCTGTGATAAGACTAGATCTATTAAATCGATGATATCATTACTTCTCTTGTGATTTTCAAGATCTATTTAGTTATTAAGCCTGTATGCCATTATTCTCGATGATATAGCCCTTAAAGCTTGTAGTTATATTATAGACACAGTATAAACCCAAATTACTCGTTTATAACAAGATGCCTTCTAAGACAACATCCCTTTCTACTAGTTTTGAGTATAATCTTTATATTCATTATAGGCTTAGGCATTTAAATTAGGATTTTTGAAAGACCAGCAAGGGATGATTACTATGATTACTATTGAAACACATTTTGAACAGTAATTGATACCTTAGCAACGATAGGATATGGTTTTAACATGCCCTAGAGTATAATATCAAAACTTATATTAATATGCAGCAGTATGCTGGGAATCTGCGTGTTATCAATGATCATTGTCTTACTTTTTGCCACTATAAGATTATCCCCGAGCTAATTATCCGCATATAATCAGTATATTCAAAGATACTAAAAAATAGGCAGGCTTCAGGATCTAGGTATAAGAATGATATAAAGCTATTTTAGATTAAGATAAGCAAGAAGACGCAATGAAAAATAACGTATTTATTACTTATTACATTACTATAGAGTTTTTAGTAATTTTAAAGAGCTGTTGCACCTTTCAAAATAAGAATAGACTCTTTATTAGATGATAATGAAGTTTAATACTAAAAGAAATTTTATATTGAATTGAAATAAGGATAATAATTAGTATGAATTAGAGCTGATAGCTGAAATTATGGTTCATGTGGTGTACTCAAGCTAACTAATTAATTAAATTGGGTAAGAACTTTCATAAAGCTCTAATTAAATGCTGGAAGAATTCAATAAAATTAGTAATAAATAAAATGTCATCATCCTCGTCATTAACTAGTTCTGAAGAATCAGAAAGTTAAATATCTATAGAGAGGAATGATACAAAGGTTCATTTGTCACTTATTGTAAGGCTAATTGCTGCACTGGCTTTTTGTTTTGTGGTTCCTCTAGAAGCTTTAATTCAATAAGAGTTGATTCAATAGTAGTAGCACACAGTATATTCGTTCTAACAGTAATCAAATTCTTAATCTACCATCGAATTTTTCAAGGTATTAGCATATATCACCTAGCCGATAGCCCTGTATATTATAACACCAATTTTAATATAATTTATTGATGCAAGAATCGGGCTAAAAATAGCTGTAATTCTCAACTTTGTTAGGTATGTATCTGTCATGCTTAGTTTTATGACATAAGAGCCTAGACCATACTGGATAAGTAATGATATAAAAGGCTAAATTTGCCTGTATAATTATGGAAACCCATCATAAGAAATAATGACAGGAGCAACTATTATAGTTTACCTATCAATCTCAATTTTTCATGGCAAGAGCATTTATATACGAGTTTTAGTATATTCATTATGTATTGGTATTTTGATAACTATAGGTATAGGATAAGTATTATTAGGACTAAACTTCCCTCATTAAATTGTAATTTCATACTGCTATGCCTTTGTGTACTTAACAATAGTGTTCTCAATTAATTCAAGCTTGCAATAACTTATATATAAATGTGGATTTAGTTATAATCAGAATAGATAAAACGGTGTATATTGGTTTATCGCATCTGTTTTGATGTTTGCTGTTTCGCAAATTTGCTACATACTAATAACCTTAGGATTTATTACTCATATAGAATGGCAAGATAACATAATGAAAAGTTGTGATTTAAAGTACTCAATACATGCGTATACTTTATTTGGCACAGAGTCAATTGTATTTAATTTTGGAATGATGTTTGGGTCAATGCTAATTGCTAAGTTTTATTCTGAGTTTTGGTGGAATACTCCATTATGGATGAGAGTTATAAGAACAATAATCGCTGAAATATTTTCAATAGGAATCATAATAGGATTAGACTAAATAGACACAGAAGATGCAATTACTAAATACATGTTTTCGTATATATTCCCATCCTTTCTAGCAGGATTTTTCATAACAGCCGTGACAACTTATATATCGATAAAACTGAATCTAGCCCACAAGGTAAGACCAGGACTGGGAGCCACTCAATTTCTACCATTAGGAAGCATTTTAGATACTTAATTCTAACGCCTAACTATCTTTTTCACAATCTTCTTTTACTTATATGCCTTGCTTTCTTTTATAGTTGTATGTAATATATACACTCAACAATCCTAAAGTTCCAGTATATAATACAAACATCATTCCATAGGGAGAATTGTTGCCTCCAGTAAGCCTACAAACTAAACTGTAAAGAACTGGCGCGGGTAGATACCCAATTACTGTATAAAACAACGCTCCAAATGAACTTGCCATATACTTTAATTCCTTAGGCACTGAGCTAATCATTACTCCAATCAAAGTTGGCATAGTCATTGCTCCAAAGAACAATAAAACACCTAAAACTCCCATTCAAATATAAGGGTTTTATATAAAAGGCAGCATAATTCCGCATCCAGCTCCAATGAAATAAAAGAAAGAGCAAATCATTAAGGCTTTTGGTTTTCTGTATCCGCCAGCTTTGTGCACTATTAACCCACCGACACCCGCTCCAAAAGTAGGCCCAAGTAAAATAATTCCAGCGTATATCAGATAAGCGTCCATTGGATCCATCAGTAGAATATTAGTTGCAAAGTCTGTTCCCCAGAATTAAACTCCTGTAGCTATGAATAAAACCACACTAATCGATAGAACGGAGAAAAGGTAAACTTTATTACTTAGTAATTTAAGTAAATTTTACATAAAGGAGCTTTCTTCAGATGCGAGAAGATATTTTGAAAGACTTGAAGACTTTTAGTCTAGAAGTTCAGCTGGGACTCTATGAAATAAAGCTCCCATTAAGAATAATAAAGCTCCGTAGATGTAAAATCCGATATATCATGCAATATAGGTTTTCATGTACTGCGTTATGAGGTATCCTATAATTATTCCTAAAGGTGTGGATATCATCAGGGCTGTCATAAGTAAGGTTCTATATTTATCCGAGGAATATACATCAATCCATGCCGGAAAGAATACAACTATAAAGGATTAGAAAAAGCCTACTAAGAATCTTTGTGCATAGGTCAATAAAAATCAATATTTTGAGTAAGGAAAACATGCGATTGTAATCCCTGTAAGAGCGCAGCATGTAGTAAGTATAGTCTTTGCAGAGAATCTATAATAAGCATATCCGGATAAAAGAGTTCCAATTATTAAGCCAATGTAGAAAATAGAGCCTAAGCCGCCAACCTCCAGCTCATTAAAGCCCATTATTTCCTTAATTTCATCAGTTAAAGCTGGTATTGAGCCATTGTCCATAGATATCCCTAAACTTGCTGTTAGAATTATTACCGCCACCGATGTAGTTGAGTTGTTTGTTTCCATGTTTATATAAGAAATTTACTAAGACTCGTCTAATTGAGATCTTGAAAACGGCCTATTTTCTGATATATGCACTCCCTTTTCACTTAGAAAGTCAGCTAATTCCTAACTGGGATAAAGACTGCCTCCATGTCTGGGCTCGTTGAAGTTTTAATTATAACTAGCCATATGCTTCATAGATGCACTTAATGGACTCAGAGGACGATACTGTCCTTAATAAGTTACATTGCCTATATTGAACCTTTTTTACTTATCAATAATTGCACTCATTACAGCCTCCTCAGCATGGCCTGGAACATAATTAGACTATCTGAAGCTAGCTTCTGGTGAAAAGTGAGTCTAAAATTGGTTATTCTTTTTATGTACTTGCTTTTTCTAGATCTGTTTTAGTCGATTTTCAAGTTAAAAGGCTTCTGAGTCGTAAAAGTCTGGCTAAGGAACCTCAGGTTGCCTCTCATATTCGGATTATGAGTCTGTATTTATTTAAGCCCATTGGTTTTCTATGTGGTTGACCTTTTTCTATTTAAAGTTTACCAGAGATTAGTTTAATTATCGCCTTATTGACTGTATTTCTAGTTGCTCTTATTCGATTTCTTATAGTTTTAACTCAAAGCGCTCTAGTTTTAGCTTTAAACTTGGATTACTAAGCTTTTTTTTATGGTTTTGGAGTATTGACTCAATTCTATTAAACTAGGGATTTAGTTTCTGCATTGCACAATCGATTATTTTATCTAAATCCGTTTCATCTATTTTAGAACTGATTAGCACGTCTAATCTATTGATATAATTACTAAAATCTGTGTCAATTTTCTATATCATTTCTTCAACTGGTTAAATCTTCAAGTTTCTTTCTAAAATTTATAGCTTTTTCTCTATTTACTAGGATTTAATATTATTTTAGTATTACACGTCTTTATATCCTTGCTCAATTTCTTATTTATTGTTTTCAGATTGTTACTAGAAATTAATTATTTCATTGGATATTTGATTATAGTTTTCTTATATTTTCTCTAATTATTTTTCTACTTTTTCTTATGCGTTTTATAATAAATCAATACTAGATTATTGAGGAATATCAATTTAAAGAGAGGATTTGAGATCACTTTACTATTTTTATATATCTTTTAAATCTTAGGCCAAAATCTCGATTTTAGAGTCTACTTAAGGCAGTTGTTTAAATAGGTCTTATATTTTCTCCTAAATAATCTCGTTTTAATTCTTTTACTCGTCAAGCTTTTCATTATAATAATCTAAAATGGACTACTTTTACTAGCTTTATTCGATTTCATCTTATTTATCCTTTATAGCTTTAAATTATTCATTTTGCTATGCAATTTTAGTTTCTAGTTAAAATTAGTAATTTTTTTATTCTTAGTGTATTGATTCCACTTTTTCAAGTCTTCCTTCAAGTTTGTTTAAATTTTCATTTATAATCTACTCAACTTATTATACAGCTATAGTCATATTTTGAATTTATAATTGAAAGCTCTATAAAAGTTTCTCTTGTTGATAGTTGATAGATTGGCTATCTTACTTTTATTAGCTATTTTTAGGTACTTTTCTATCATAAATATTCTTTTATTATGCATCAAGGCTATCATAAGGTACAATTGATTAAATAGCTCTATTAGCTACAAGAGCATCTAATATAGTTTTATATTAAGGGTACAACTCCCAGTCATAGCTTCCATTAATGTAACAAAGACAGTTATTTTTCTCTATTAAAGTTTTCTCTAATTAAACTATCTATTCACTATCAAATAAATCAAAATCTAAGCTATGCAAAGTAGCATTTTCTAGTATATTCGATAACTTTAGCATTATTAAATCTTTTATTTAAAACGTTATACCATTATGTTAAATATACTCATTATAATCATTAGTTAAAAGTATCAATCCCAGATTTGTGAGTTAAGAATTCTCAACTGCATCTAACAAACTCAGAATCTTCTCATAGAAAATTGGGTTATACGATACTGAAAAGCTTTATAAAGAGTTGTTTATCCTTAAACATTTACTGAAATCATGATACATGATAAGATTATGGCTTAGATTAAGCTAGGTAATACTTTTATTTTACTCTAGAAATATGCTTGTATTTAAAGCATTTGAATCATCAATTCTGAGTGTAATTTACTAGTTATCTGATAGGTCCAAATTTTCAATGGATTTGTTCTTTTGTAATCCTTCTAATAAGATTTATACGGTATCATGGTTTATTATATTGCAGCCTCTTAAAACTAATTACTTTAAAAATCTATTCTTTATTATACCCTATACGATCACTTTCATTGAGAAACTGCTGATGCTTTAACCGATTATATGAAGTTCCTATAAAAACTCATAGTTCTCAGTTAGTAAAAGTCCAATACAGTGATAGTCCTTCATACTCTGTATATAATTTACAAATTCATATGAATCTTCAATTGAAGGAATAACAAGTACAATCTCTTTGTTTTTCAATTATTTTATTATTGATTTTAATATTTTTGATCCCTTTGCAGCTGCAATCTCTTAATAAAATACATGCGCTTATTCCATTTTATATTTTGTATAAATTTAGTATATAGGCTTTATAGTATATCTTTGAATAGGCCTATTCATTACGTAAAATAAGCCTGTAATAATAAGTACATACACTTTACAAAAAATAATTTAAAATGGAAAATACCCCGGATTATTCCCCTTAAACAGATTTATCTTAAACCATTCTATAATATGACGGACAAAAGGATTAACTGCTATAATAAAAAAAGCTTATTTTATAGAAACTAAGTGAAGGAAAAAGCTAATTTCTATAAGAGCGGGAATCATTGTATAGTTAAATAGAAAAAGATAAAAGATTACAGCAGCAAGAGCTCTAATAATTGTACTAAGAGTAAATTGAATTAGAAGCTGAGGTAAAATAGCTAGAGTCTTCCACCCCTTCTTAATGCTTTGAAATAGAAAACATTAAATATGAAATTGCAAAAGCATAAGAAAATCTAGGATGAGTTTTTGAAAAAAGAAATTCATCAGCTGAAGAATTCTAAGAACTAATGGAATCAATTTAAGCAAAGGAAAATGACATAAATAAACTTTTTACTGATAATCTTAAACTATAGGAAAATTTTCGTAATTTAAAAATTTAGGAAAACATAGTTCAAAATGAAATTTTACAACAAAAAATTGATTATGAGGCAAAAATACGGTAATTAAACGAAGAAATTGCTATGATAAAGCTAAATATTATTCATGAAGATGAGTAAAACAATAGAAATATTTCAGCTATTCAGAGTAAGAATAGTTCTGATTAAAATTATGTATAAAAGCTTGAGTTTTAACTAAATGAGACTTAACGTAGGCTAAATTCCCTGGAATCATAATAATCAACAACGAGAAGTACATAAAGAACCAGCTCTCCATGTAAGATACCGAAGCCTGCCCTAAAGCGAAATCTGACACCAAGAAAACAAATGAGAGCAGAATCTCCAGACTTAGCAAGAATTTCAAAGCCAAGAGTGAGTCTTACTCGAACTCCTAAAAAATAATAATGATTTTACCTTTTAATAATTACTTCATAGCAGTTTATACAATAATGGAAATATTTTATTATACAAAGAAAGGCCTGGTTCCATATCTCAGCTAGCATAATCTCCCAAACCTTACTTTAAACTTAACTGACTTTTACTCTATTAATTTCCCCAAAAGCCTAGCAGAATATTCCTCAGTACAGCATAATTAAGTGTTTTTATCTATAAAGGATATAATGAACGAGAGCTCCGTAAGTGGTTTACAAAAATCTAATGAGGTTATAATAAATGCTCCTAGAAAGTAGTAAATAAGTACATAGGAATTTATGGATTTTGCTAATAGGTCTCAAGTATAAAACATTGTTTCTCTAGCCGAAGAAGCAAGTTTAACCTCAGGAAAATAGAAATAAAGACGATCTGCTGTTAATGGTGTTAAAATGCTTGAGAAATGTATAGAATTGCGGTAATCTAGTTACAGATTATTCGGTAATATTCAAGGAGGTAGCAATATCTAAAGTAGACTGGATTGTACAGAATAAATTTAATAAAAGGAGGTTGATGGATTTTATATAGGAGGATTTGGCTTAAATGATTTTGGAGATTAACTATAATAAATTGTATAATAAGTTTGCTAAAAGCTAGGATAAGATAATAGGCCGATTTTTCTATCAGGTCCTGGAAAACCACTGGATATAATTTACTCTGCATTATAAGGCGTAAGCTATTTTGAAACAATCTGGCCATTCAAGCTTTCTAAAGAAAACCGAGCTTTGATATGCAATTTTTCTCCGATTACAGAATCTGAGAACCAGTCTGGAACTATGGAAAAGACTATATCCCTTAGAGATCCTTAAATGGAGGAGGATTATAACCCAATTATGCAAGGATGTGTATGTGAGTGCTGCAGAGACTATACAAGAAGCTATCTATACCACCTGATAAACGTGAGAGAAATGAATGCTAGTATTCTTATAACGATGCATAATGTGCATATTATGAATGAGCTTATACGAAATATGAGAATTTATTAACAACTAGGATTACTGCAGGAATTTTACAACTGGTTTCAGAGAACACAATGCGAGTAGTAAATTAAGCTTTAATTTTTATCTAACTAACTTCTATTTGTATTACCTCTCACTTATATCCCCAAATTACCCTCTGAAATCCTGGCTTATAGCACTGTATTGATATTCTCTCTTCTAGCAATACATTGTTTTCGTAGCACTTCAAAGTTTTATGCACATTTATAATAATTAAACGCACAAAAGACATAAATAGAGGCGAATAGTCCATCTATAACGACAAGTACTATATCTATAATATTATAAAAATCAGGCATAGGGTCCCTCTCTTACCCTTCAATTACTTAACTTTCAGCTTTGAAAAACATAGCCTCACATATAGGACCAATAATAAAGCAAATAGTGTAGATAAAGATCAAAGAAGCAAGACCTATCATATAATTTCTTATATTCTCCGACTTTCTATGCCTTGCACAATAATAAGCCAGTCCCCCAGCTGTGAATAGGCAAATTACTAGTAAAATATTAACTATTATTTCTTCCACTCTCATTCTACTCCCAAAAGAAACAATGAAAACTAGTACCAGATCTAAAATTCCATAAAGGTAGAAAGATCCACATGCCATCCAAATTCATTTCACCCATCTATCTCTGTCCTTAGAAGTTGACCCTAACTCAAATTCAAGTCGTGAATTAATTGAAATTCTAGGTTAGGAACTTTAAGACTGCCTTAAAATTGGAAGACTAAGGTCTTATTGCTGAGATGACATTTTATTTTAATTACTCTCTAAAGATAAAGCATTATTAGAACTAAAAATATTCCTAGTATAAAGATTAAACACATCAGACAAGTATTCGAAGACTTCTCAAGCATTTCAATCATTCTTTTTTAAGTCTTTGATAGTTTTTCAGTGTTTTCATCCATATCTGATCCTATGTTTTGCAGTATGGAGTTGTGGACTTCTAATTCATCGTTTATGTTCTCTGATAATTACTTTATTGTCCCAGTTACCTATGCAAGTTCACTTAGATGTTAATTCTATGTAGTTCTCATCGTTAGTTGTTACTCTCATTACTGCTCACGTGACATCTGGCTAAAATTTTAATCAGATTCTATAGGAAAGTGGCTTTCAAAGGATTTTTGTATTGTATTGCCTAATCTTGTAGATAAAGCTTATGCTTTTGAGTCTATTTGATTTATTTAGGATATTCTACGATTCTTCTCGGCTTCTGAGGCCGAGGATGTTTAAGTAGAGCGTCTTAATTGGTCAATATTCGCAGCTAGGCTATGTAAGGCTTTTCTAGCCGGGGGTTCTAGTTATTACAGTTTATCTAAATTCTTCTCTGTATTATACACCAACTCATGCACTTTGCAGTACTCATCTTCAATCTTTCCTATAATGCTAACAAAATCTACCATTTTAATTAAGATTAGACTACATTGGTAAGTTTAGCATTGCTCGAGAGCGAATCTGTGATGTTGGACTATACAGGAATATAGAATCTAGGTCTGGTTTTAGATTGTTTTAATTTATCATTTATTAGTTTTCTATGAAAGTTACGTCGTTTTCTATTGAGGCTATTGTTATATCGTAAAATTCATTTGTAATTCGGCTTTAAGCAAAGTCTCGAGACTTAAAGATTGTAGAATTCGTTAGCATAATTTCATGGTTCTCCGAACGGTTAACTTAACAGCAACCCATTTTTTATTATTTTGGTATATTTTATGGAATTTGAGTGTTTTTATATGTAAATGGAGTTATATAATATGCAAAGAAATATAGATTAAACAGTCTTAAGTTAAGTTACTGTAAAATAGCTGATTGCTGAATAAAATTTTGACCCTAAAGCGCTTTCTTTGTATAATGAGCTTTGGAGTATTTAGTTATATAATAGAGGGGAGTTTGATGAGTTGATATTGGGGATTGGTATACATATAATCATTCTTATATTCGGTATGAGGTTAAATAACTAATAATAATTACTAATCATAGAAGAAATATAACAGATATCTAATCCATAGTCACAGCATCTTTTAGCTTCTATTAATAAGTGTTTACAGGAAGCAAGAAGATAACAATCTATATAATACTTCAATTAATATCAGTCTTAAATTTTAGCTACTTTTTAAGATATAATAAGAGATAAACAAACAAATGAATTATCATTTCAAGGAATTACATCCTTACTTATCAGATTTGGACTAACTCTAAAAGTAATTTCAGATACTAAGAATAACTTTAATTACTATGGAAGCAAAACAAATGGATCATTACTTTTACATTATTTTCAAAGCAAAAAGGATCAAAACTAGTAATTGCAAGGAATCATTTTTCCATCAATCTCATTTCATTTATTAGGACTAGATCAAAGGAAGATTTACTTAGAAAGAGTGGTAGGCTATCCTTTAAATTATTCCTAAGCAAAGCATTAAAAGGAGACGGAAGAGTTCTTTAAGAAATAATTTTTCGCAAAATTCCGTGAATAAAACCCACAAGCAGCTCAAAACTTAAACCATTAATTATAAATACAGTTAGAAAATTGCTCATGTGGAAAGTAAAATAAAGGCTTACTAAGACTTAAGTGTGAATGTGTTCAATGTAAATTTTGTCTTTAATAGTCAATTGGAAAAACTAGATGCTGCAAATGTGATGCATAACTATAGAAAAATTCCAAAATTTATAGGTTATAATTGAAGTGTTTTAAGTGCAAGTTTTTGAAGAGTCTTAATGAAGTAAATGTTTATCAATGTAATCATGTTACATGCAAAAACTGTAATTAAATCTTCAATAAGAGATTTAGTGAAGATATTTGTTTAGTATGTGATATGTTTTAGTCTAACTAGTTTATGAATAATCTGTTGTATAATGGTATTAGGAGAATTGATGCTAAAAGCCCTAATAGTAGAATTGTTCCTTGAAATGTCCAATTTTTCTTATGAATATACAATTAAGTTTGTATTAAATCTTCTTATTGTTCTTTTATATCGATTAGTTTTTTATTTGATTTTTCAAGCATCTAGATCTACTGCTTACTTCTCGATATTTGTATTTAAAGCTAAATTTATTCCATATAGGAAGCTTAATGACTCTAGTTGATTGGAAATTCAAAGAATTGTTCATCTTTTTGTTACTTAATCTATTCTTACTGTGAAAATTCCTAGTCAAATTGCTAAACTGTACTTTTCTATTCTAAATCCTTTTATAATTTTTCCTTTTACTCTAATTTTTACTATAATTACTATTCATAATGCTCTATATCTTATATGCTACAGTTTTACAGGCTATTTTTATATTTAGATGAAATTTTTAATTACTTTTACTTCTCTGATTCAAGCTTTGTTTGAATACATTGATAATTTTAGTCTAATATTTAATATTTTTAATCAATTTAAGAAGACTTATTTTTTATCTATTACAAAGATTCTTTCAATTCATCGTTTTATTTCTTTAAGTTTGCTTATTCTTATCTTTATGCTTCAAATTATTCCTACAATTATAGTAAATAATGTTATAATCTGTCCTTTTAATAAGTATAAAGCTAAAGAGATTTACTAATTTACTCCTCTTATGACTTTTATAATACATACTATTTCTCTTGACATGATATATAATCCAAGTATCTCTAAATTAGATCTTCACTAACAATTTAACTATTCTCTTAGTTTTCCATATTATTAATTACTAAAAGACTCCCTCCCCACTATCATGCCTATAATGCTTTGCTCTTCTTAACCTTTATTACCCCTTGCTTTAATTCCTCATATTTTAAATCGTTTAATCTCTTTCTTTTATTTTTTCCTTTAATATTCTTTAATTCTATTCTAGCTCTTAGATTTACTATTATTAGTCTAAAATTAACCTGAAGAGTTCATCTTTAGTAACATTTTGCTTTGTATTTTCTTTTCTTTTATACTACATTATATCCTGCTTATTATACTTCGTTATCAGTTTTTACTCCTGTTATTTTTATCATTAATACACAGAACCTGGAGTCAGAACTCCTGAAATGTCATCTAAATCAGACAACAGGTCTGTATCTAATCTTATCTCTGTATCTTCTCTAGAATCGCAATCCATTTTATATTTGTAAAAGTTTTAATAAGTACATAGACATTTTTAGATATGTGAAAACATAAAACAGAGAATGTAAATAGGATTGAATAAGAAAGACTAAGATAACTTCGCAAGTAATCATTATTTAAATTCAAAAATCTACCAATTCCTGAGGTTATTTCCCCAAGATATTGTAAGCCAAAGACCATATACAGGTTTAATTTGGAGGAAATATTTATGTAACAAGAAAGCCCTCGTCTCTTATGCACAAGAAGCTAGAAATAGTTCTATAACAGTTACTCTAGACCCCTAACAGCCCGAACACAAATAAGATCATCTTACGGCATGCGAAACAACAGTACACTAAGCCATATAAAATCCGATTTTCTGATTCCTAAAACCTCAAGCTCACTAAGAGTAAGGGGATTTAATCCCAATCAAAATCACAACAACCATACAATCACTCTAAGACCATCATCATTCAAACCTTTTAAAACGACTTGAATAAATTAAAATAAATAACTAAGAATCAAACCCATAAAACTCTAAAATGTTCCTATTTCCAATGTTTCTAACTCTATGATTATTGCCTTCTCCCCGATTAGATTCACTATTTTACTGCAGTAGATCTTCGAAAAAGTTAAGTTAGTATTATGAGATGGATTAAGTCTCACTTAGAATAAACCAAATAGCGTTTTGTTAGCATTCGTCATCGGTAGTAGATCCAACATAACTCAAGTAATTCTAAATCTAAAAGCGGTTTCCAAAGGCAGAGTTTAAATCCAGCTCTTATTCTTAGGATTAAGCTTGTATTAAAGTGTCAATAAATTAATTAGATTCTCCTTTAACGTCAAACATCAAGGAAATCGCAGACACTTGGTCATTTTCTAAAAACCTGTTGAAAATCTGCACTTCTAAAGGATAATGATGGGAATTGACTAGATGATCAGATGGGGAAACTACTCTGATCTGATATCCCCGTGCATCTTAACTAAAATCAGGAGTGTTTATATTAATAAATCCAAAATTATCTTAAACTGTATATTCTGAGCCCTCTGCTTAGGCTTGTATTAAGGTTGGATTGTAATCAGGTAATAATGGGTAATTAGACCCTGGCACTAGCACTGTTTTACTTAAATCAAGGTCAACAGGTGACCCATATTCTCTGCCTGCACAATCTTCTTACGCCTGGATCAAGATAAGTTTAAAAGCTATAAAAAACATATTTTAATCAAAAACGGATAACTATCTAATTAATCTTTGTTCTAACTTTTGTAGGATTATCTCTTTCACTACATGAAATTCTTGTTTTAGATCTTCAATCTCGTCACTAATGTCAAATTTCATCTATTGCATCTATTTCTTCAGTGAATTCACAGATTGATCTTGTAGTTCTAATCTTTTAGCGATTGCTTCATTGTTGCCAGTTTTGATCTTTTTCACCTTTTATATAACTACGTCAATCTTCTTATCACTTTGCCTTACTCTTTATCCAACTTAACTTATTGAATTTTTCAGAATTTTTATCTTGCCTTGCCATTTATTAACCCCTTCTTTAATAGTTTTAGGCTCATCGCATATTTGTAAATATTTTACATCTGTTTAAGTGTTTTATCAGAACATTAGAGCCTCAGTTTCCAGTATGATTTTAGCCAATTCTTTACAGTCTGCTACAGTTTGATTGCTTTGCACTCTATCGTAAGTATCTCCCATTATAGCAATCAGTAAATTCAGCATAATTAAGGGAATAATTATTGTTTCTATGAAAAATACGCAGTACTATAGCTCGTTGTAGTCATCTGTGGCAAAATCTCCAAATGCAAGTCTATAAGAATGTGTCATTGCTGAATTTAGATCAGATTACCCTCCTATATAATACATTAGCCCGAATTAAAGCGTTATGATTAGTAGGACGATTCCAAATGGAATAGTATCATGCACTATTTCAATAAGCATTCTCATTAAATACCTTGTTGAGTCAAAAAGTCTAAAATAGGCTAGAGCTCTTAATCATGACACAAAAGTAGAAATAACCAGTAAAGCATCCCCAGCTGATGACCAAAATAGTGTTAGATATACTAAAACTAGCAATCCTCTTATTAAAGAGATCATGTTTCATACATTATTAAGATAAATATAGTATCCTTCCTTCAACTACATTAACGATTACCCTAAGTTTATCATTGACAATATTCCCATAATAATCAATAAAGTAATATTATCTCTAAACACAGTATGGAATGTTAATGTCAACAAAAAGCATAAATAAAGAAAAGCTTTCATCATCAGCATCTTTCTACTTTTCAGCCATTTATATCTTAGCAGACTTTTAATGATTCTTGTATCAAAAATTTCCCCTATGTTCGCTGCTATTAATGCTCTTAGAAAATTTCTGCTGTTCAATGATCCTAGTTCTGTTGGCAGTTTGTAAAGACTCTGCTAAAATTAAATTACTTACTCAGGCCCAGTTGACTTCAAAAAATCTCTTAAATCAATTAAAACATTGTCACTACCAACCACTACTGGGGGCTTACGTACAAAGCACCCATAGGTTGGCAAATATCCCTTAACTATTTATATACTTCCATGCAGAAACTCCGGAAGGGCTGGCAAATCAGAGTTAATGAGCTATAGCAATACAGGGTTAATTGTAGAAAATACAGCTGGTTGGTAATGCACTAAATACTTACAAAATCGCTTTAAGATAGCATTAGCACATACTTTGTTATTGTTTTCTAATGCAATTGACAACGGAGTATGATTTGTCAAAGTTGTTAAATATCTGAATTTCATTTTTATAGCTTCTTTGACTAAATTTACTTGATTGGTTCAGCATAGAACATGAAGCAAAGTTAGTCTGTAAGGATATACTACATAATTAATTCATTTCAAATCGACTAATTCAAGTTCCTTTCTTAAAGCTTTGCGTAAATTTCTTAGAAAAAGCCAGCCACTTTCTTCAGGGTATACACTGAGTCTGGCCGTGAATAAAGGATTGGGCTGGATTTGAATATCGTTGCTTTAGGCAGTTATTATAAATGATCCCTGTTTTCCACAAATGATGCTATTACATATATTTTCTATATGGAAACGAAGCAACTCAACTCTTTCTGTAGTTGACCAGCAGCAAAGCAGTTTGTCACCTCCTGTGGTAAAAAGTAGGCCGTTGTAATAAGTCATGCTAGTTATTTTTATGTTGTGCTAGCCTAAAAGTTCCTACTGCTATGTTAGAAGGTCCCAGGAATGGATTTGGCCGTTTTCACAGCCTATCATTACTATTGAGTCGCACAGTTCTAGCTTAAAGGGAGAAGCCTTTAGTACTAATTTCTATACTTCGTCTGATTAATGGTGCATTTATACGATTGTAGCATCACTACAAGCATATACTATATACTAATTATTTCCACTAATATCGATTAGGGGTGATTTCAATTTTACAGTATTTAATAGATCCTTTGTAGACAAATTTCATATCTTCAAGGTAAAATCATCCCCACCTGAGTATAATTTTGACTGTTTAGCTGAATGCCATACACTATTAATAGTATCCCTATGTCCTTAAAACTCTCCCAAACTCTCAAGTGTCTTTGCCTACCACATCTTCAAAGTTCCATCAACCGACCCACTAACCAAGATTCCATCCTCAAAGCACAGGCAAGTAACCCACTCCTCATGGGCTTATACATCCGCAACCATACTAACACCGTCTTCCAACAACTCTCACAAGCACAACTTCCCATCCTCCCCTCCGGAAACAACCCACTTATCCCATATCCCTAAACAAAGCACAGTTTCCTAATGATAACTGAACGTCCCAATGTCCGGCAAAGTCCTCCCCAAGTACCAAATCCTAAGCGTGCAGTCCTCTCCTCCCGATATAATAACATCCTCTGACAATGCAATATCAGTAACTACAGACTCATGTCCCAGCAAATCATGTCTAGTACCATCCGACACTTCCCATAAGAAAATTGCACCATCTACACTTCCTGTATACAAAACAGTACTGTCCTAACTGCTTTTAATACAAGTTATAACATCCTCATGCCCCCTAAACTCTCTTAGTAAGCTAGAGTTCTTGCATAGCCAAAGTCTCAATACACAATCTGTCCCACTTGTTAAAATCTGTCTACAGTTTTCCATGAATCTAAGAGCAGTGACTCCATCTGCTGGTATGTCCTTGTCTTATACAATCTCTTAATCTTGGGAAATTCTTCATAGTTTTACATTAGATGACTGAGTTGCAGTAGCAAAGCATTGATTCTGTATAGCTACTGCTGTTATCGGGCTATCAAGCTGTCCGGATACTTTAATCTGGCTTACTGTTCTAGTGTCCCATAGGGAAATTGTCAAGTCCTTAGATCCAGTAATCAAAGTATAATTATCCCAGTCCATGCATGTGACCATTAGCTTATGTGGGTTTAGAGTTTTCACTTCAACTAACTTTTTATCTTGAAGTTTTCAAAGGACTACTCTACGGTCTTGCCCAGATGAAGCTAGAATGTTGCTGCATTGTTAAAGACTGCTTACTATTCCTTGGTGGGCTTGTATTTTGGATATAGAACCTTCATCGTTGAAAAGCTCTATATTTCCAGAGTTGTACCCTGCGCAGTACGTGTGTTGGAATATTTCTACTGTATATACTATTTCGTTTATTTCAAAAGTTGTTTGGTGAGGCGGCCTTCCTTCTTCTAAAACTCTGTATGCTTGGTCTAGTTTTATAGGAGTGTTGCCTATCATATTATAAGGTTAAATATGAGGGATATATAGAAAAGATAGATACACTTAATTATTAAAAAGGTAAAGTACATGAATTGCTTCGTAGAATTAAAGCACCTATTGATGTGTGTCTTTAATGAAGTCTTTTATTAATTGTGATTCTTGCAGCGGACTTTTAAATATAGTCATATTTAGGATTGTATAAGCCGGGTGAACTTAAGTCTTTATTTACAAAAATATCATTTCTAGGCTGGCTTAAAAACTGATAGCTTTGTTTAACTTATTTAGGAATTTCCCTTCTTTTTGCCTTCAACAGCTAATTAGCAACTGGCTATTTATCCTTTTAACTAATCTTCATCCTTGATTTAAAGCTAAACTACCTTGCTACTCTCGAGTACTATTTCTAATTTTTCCTATTTTCCATATAAAAATGTCATACGACACAGCAATTACTATATTCTCCCCAGACGGCCACCTTTTCCAGGTCGAATACGCAATGGAAGCAGTAAACAAAGGCCGATGTGCAGTAGGAGTGCGTGGTAAAGACTGTCTTATCCTTGCAGTGGAGCGTATGCCGGAGGCAAAGCTATAAGACCTTCGCACTATGCATAAAGTGTTTTAAATCGACACAAATATCGCCCTGGCCTTCTCCGGCCTGGCAGCAGACTCGCGTATATTATGTGACAAGGCAAGGGTAGAGGCCCAGAGCTACAGACTGACCTATGACAGTGCACCATCAGTAGAATTCATTGCTCGCTTTATAGCACGAACCCAGTAATAATATACGCAGAAGGGAGGAGTAAGGCCTTTTGGTGTTTCAAACCTAGTTGTAGGATTTGATTCACAAAACAATCCTAAGTTATATCTAACTGACCCTTCAGGAGGGTTCGGGTCATGGAAAGCCAATGCAATTGGAAGAAACAGTAACACCGTCAGGGAGTTTTTGCAGAAATCGTATGAGGAAGATATGGATGATTAATAATCCCTGAAGTTAGCAATTAAGGCACTGTTAGAAGTTGTAGAGAGTGGAAGCAGGAATATTGAGGTTGCTATTATGCTTAATAGTGGACTGTAGATTCTATAGGATGAAGTGGTGAATGA
Organism: Condylostoma magnum; assembly: GCA_920105805.1. NCBI lineage: Eukaryota > Ciliophora > Heterotrichea > Heterotrichida > Condylostomatidae > Condylostoma > Condylostoma magnum. The sequence goes on from CAKKTI010000028.1 coordinate 66,714, forward strand.
ACTTATTACGGAAATTGAAAGCTCGTGAGTTAGGTTAAAAGGGTTTAATAAAACTATTAGTTGGCTCCGCTGGCCTGGACAATGTTTCTAAATATTTCGTTGCTTTCGTCAAAATATGAGCTGAACTTCTAGACGAAGATTCTGGATTCTGAGATTTCTGACTTGCTAAAGAATTCTTGCAACAGTTAATACTTAGCTTCTATTTCTTGCTTCCATACTAACATAATGAAGAACTCTGAGGTTACTGTCTGGAATAAGTCAATTTGTAGAGCATTGGCTATTTATTAACTTGCTACTGTATAGATATGTTGTTGTTGCTGTATAACCAATTCAGAGGCTTCTGCTCTAGTTAGACTTAAGGGATTGTATACGTAGTACTCTAGGAAAAGTGTCAGGTCCTTTCCTGCCTCATAGTTTGCCTAGTATGCCTCCTTCATTAAATTAATTCCGTATATGGTGAAAAGGGCGTGGACTACGACTAAATCTGACTCTATTTCCCCTTAGTTCCAGAAATGTACACGGACATCTGGATTACTCCATACTTCATCTACCCAGATTTGCTTTAATAGACTGTTTTTACCGTATTTCTTATAATAAACGTTTTTCACTATAAGAGATAAGTCCTTTACAAATAAGGCTCCAGGACACTTTTTCTAAGTTTTATATTTAGTAACTGATTCCAATTTATGAAATTCAGGACCAACCATCTTATATTGTTCTAAGCAAACTTAAAGATTGTTTTTCACAAATTCATCGTACAATTCATTCAGAAAGATTGAAGTTTAAGGCTTTGAAATGAACCAATATACCAACGTAGCCCGGGCATCATCGGTAAGCTGCTCGTGCTGCTGTAAGTACATCCAATAGAATATTCTCCTTATATTCGTCATCCTAATATCAAAGCTAGGGTCTCTGTGATGTTCATCTCGATTCTTTAGACTATACTTTTACTCACTGAGAGCTTTAATCAAATAGTTCCTATTATCATTAAGTTCTGCAATCATATACACAGTATCCATTAATTAGAAAGTCTCAGTAACCCAATGATAACTGAAATACCAATAATTATTCTTCTTGTCCACAATTTCGAAGATTAGTTTGGAAATCGTCTATTAGAACTTCTCAACATGCTGCTAATTAGTCTGATCAATCATTTGATACAACAGTTTTAGTTTTTCCTGCATTAAAGTATACTCCTGCTTTACTCTGACAACCCTATCCAATTCTCCCATAGGAATACAAGTTTCTAGTTCAAACACTTCGTTTGGCAATTCCCTAAGCTTTGCCCCTTATGCCACTAAGTTTTACAGTTCTTCTAGGTTTTCCTCGCTGTTAAGCTTAAATTTACCAGCTATCTCCACATCAATTGTATCTAATACAGATTATGACTGATTAGATCTGGTTTGATTCTACTGGTTGACAACCTCTGAGAACTTGGCTGCTTCTGCCTTGACTCTGCCAAAGTACTCAGAAAGTCTCGTTTGTAGGACTGTTTCAAGCTCATCAGCTTTGGGAGGGATTACTCGCTGCAATGAGGCTATAGTGCAATCGTTACAATAGGAAGCAATTCCTCCAAATCCGTATATTTGGTCAGGGTTGGCTGGGTTACCAACGATGAGGTTGTCTGCTAGGTTATAGAATCGAGACATATTTTTATTATATAGCCATTAAAAGTCTAGGGAGGTAATAGGAGGTTTATAGTATTGTGTATTTAGTTAGATTTAGGAGATAGTTAATATGAGGTAGTTTATAGATATGGTAGGGAATGTTTTAGAGAGATTTTCTAAAGTGATAATTTCTCATATTAGTGTAATTTAATGAGTGTTTAGTAGTAATAGTAGTTAAATTAGAAAATATAGATTTATTTTTATGGTGTTTTAGTAAGTTATAATTTTGTAGAGTTGTAAAATAAGATGTTTTGGGAAGGTATAAGTCGGTTGCTTAACTTTATTTGATGAATTTGGTAATTGTAGTCCTACTTTGTACTAGTGTATCATCTTTATATAAAAGTTCAAAAATTAGAATATAGTAGAAAAAGTATGGATTCATAAATTTTTATACTGAATTAGATCATAACAGATGGATGAGATAATGTTCCTCAGCATGTAATACAATCTATAAATATATTCAAAAGAGCAATGATTGATATAGCAAGACTTTAGAAGGATAATTAAGGAATTATACTTTAAAATGAGAACAAGTTAAAATAGTTAGCAATAGACTTATAAAGTGATTTAAATTAAGTAAAATTTAACTAAGAGCTGACGCTTTAAAAGTAAGAAGATAAGTTTAGTGAAATATAAACAAATTTTGCAATGAGAATAGAGGAATTTAGAAGTTTATTGGATTAAAAAGTAGATTTCTTTGATAAGTAAAATAAAAGTAATCAATTGTACATAGAATAATCCACTCAATCATTATAGGAAAATGTTGATAAAGCAATCTAAGGTTTAGAGAGTAGAATCATATAATTTTCTTAAAAGGTCTAATAAGTTATAATACCTGAATAAAATTAGATATTAGATAGGAAATTGTAAGTTGTCTAAAAGGAGATGTAAAAGGAATTAAGGGGTAATCAGGATAATATAGAATAATTCAAAGAGAGTATTCAAAAATTACAGTAGGAGTATTAGAAAGCTAATACAGATTAAGCAAGTAGGATTAATGAAAACATATAAATAATGTAAGTATAATAAAAAGTACTAGAAGAGTAACTTGATCAATAAATTAAAAAGCTTAAAAAAATTAAATCTAGTACAAATGAATTTAAAGCATAAGTAAATTTAGATTATATACATCAGATAGTAGATTAAGGAAGCCTAAAACTTAAAAATAAGTTTAAAATTTAGTATTAGAAACATATAGATAAATTTGATGAATAAACAAAGATAAATTAAGATAGTACACAAAGATTAGATGTTTTAGAATCCACATTAAGAGATATATCTAATAATTAAGCTAATTAAGTGCATAAAATACAAGAATAGATTTAATCACAAAAACAAAACATCTACTCTAAATTGTAAATACAGCAACTAAATACATAAAAAGAAATTGACGATATTAATGATAGATTAAAAGTAAGTTCTAAATAGTGATTTCCTAGAGATCTCAAATAACTTAGTACTATGACACCAACTGAAGCAAGGCTATTTACTCTAGAACAACGCTTAAAATCAGAAGAATCAAATAGAATAATAGACAGTCAGAAATAAACTAACTGTAACATATATCTAGATCTAAAAAATATATAAGAAACAATTGCGACTAAAAGCTCAAAGCAACTTAATAAGACATAACCATTATGAAATAATTAAAACAGAAAAACTTCTCCAATAATAATTAGCAAAGTGAATATATCTCCAGGAAAATTTTGTCCACTCAATACGAGCACTAACAGCATTTTAATAAGATAATAACGATCAAATTCTCAGCAAAAGAGCTTAAAGTCAAAATTTCGATTTAAGCCAATAGACTTTGGAACTTCTCATACACCAAAGTTAAAATAGTAATATTATACTTATAAAATGGGACTTTATCCAGCCAAAGAGCTCATACTACATTTGGATTAAGTCTAAGATCTATTAAATGCTATTAATACAGCATAGCAGTAAAGAGGCTTAATTTTAGGATTAGATGATGCAGGTAAGACAACCATTTTATATGCACTGAAGTTAGGATAAGCTATTAACACAATGCATACTGTTGGTTTTAATGTTGAGATTGTTTAGTATAAAAGACTTAAATTTGAGTTTTGAGATATAGGATGATAAGAGAAATTAAAACCGTTATTCTGTAATTATTATCAAAACTCAAAATTCATTATTTGAGTGGTTGATTCATGTGATAGATAAAGAATTGAATAATCTGGTGAGGAACTTCACACTGCAATATCTAATAATTGGCTTATAGGAGTTCCTGTATTAGTTCTAGCTAATAAATAAGATTTAAGTAATGCCATGGATGTAGATGAAATTGGAGATAAGCTGGATTTAAATCGGATTACATAGAATTAATGATTTATTTGGCCTTGTTCGATAGTATAAGAAAGCTCTATTTGGGAAGGACTAGACTGGCTGGCAAATATATTGAAATAATAGTATAATTTTAGTTTAAACTGGTGTAGCAAATTAGTTTCTTTGTTTATATTCATTTTATATATTAAAATTGAGGTATATTCCGTCTATACTGGCATAAATAGTGCATAAGTGGTTTACTATATAGGATAAAATAACCAATTGAGGTAACTTATTTGTTTAATTTAACTCACTTTTTTAACGATTACAGCCTGCAATTGATTCTAAATAATTTCTAAAGCATTAATTGAATATAGGTCAGTAATAATCACTTAACTACCTACTATTATAGTAATAAAACATTATAGCAAAAGTAAACTTAACTTTACTTTAAATTTAAATAAAATGATTAAATATTACTATATAAACCCTCTCTTTAGTATGCATTTAATAGATTTAATCGAATCTCTATATGCCTTTAATAAAATACAAAATAAGATAATGATTGGTTTAACATTCACTAATAAAATTTTAAAAATTTTGGTTAAATAAACTACGGAACTTTATAGCTGCTTACTATATAATCAAAACTTGTTTACATATCTCATAATACAAAAATAAGCCTAAATTAAGCTTCCTTCTCTAGCTTAAAAGGCCTAAAATTAACCACAGATTATAAAAAAATGGGTGAAGAAGTAACCATCGAAGCTATGTACGGATCAATAGGCTACAAATTCTACGACGGAGAGCTTCGTAAAGTCCTCGCAAGTGGTAAATCTGAATTCATACCCTCAGACTTCTCTCATTTCGACAACCTTAACTTTGGAATGGAGGAAAGACTACGCAATTTCATGAATAGTCTGAAAAACAACAGAGACCTTGTTGTTGTAGATTACGGATGTGGTATGGGAGGCCACTCTCGCATGCTGGCTAAGGAGTTCAACTGTACAGTGCACTGCATTGAGCCTTTCTAAGAGCTGTGTGAAATTAACCGCAGGATCAATGAAGCTTGCGGACTAGCCAACCTGATAACTGTCCATGCATGCACTGCTGAGGAATTCAGTCTAAGTGATAACGGATTGGTAGGAAATACTGATCTAGTAGTAGCAATCCATACCATGCTTTTCTGGAGTGATAAGTAAGGAGTTAATAGCTAAATTTATAATGCATTGAAGTCAGGAGGATATTATTTCATAGAGGATTGGAACATTGATGAAAGAGCCAGAATTGAAGGTGATGATGACTTCATAAAATACGGTCCCAATATGACTAATTTCGACTCTCCTGTGGATTAAATGAGGCAATTATGGGAGGCTGGATTCATTTTAAAGAAATTTGAGTATGATGTCGACTATATTGCCAGAAATTGTCTTGCAGGAGCTGAGGAGTTCTGCAGGTAAAAGGAAGGATGGGTTAATGAGTACGGATAAGCCATTTGGGACTCAAGACCTAAAAAGTACGTGAATTTGATGTGGAAAAGAGCTTATTGTAACTCGGATATGACTGAGGCAGAGATTAGAGAAAAATTCCCTCTCTTGCTTTAAGAAAATCCTGATTTCTTCACTCACTTTTATTAACGCCCATTGTTGGTCATTGCTCAGTTTGTGGCCATCAAGTTTTAGTTAGACTAATGAATCGTTATTTAATTAAGCTTTGGATGTTTAAATACATATGAATTGAGAGGAACCCATTTTATTATAATTCTTTATGCTTATTTACTTCATCGAAAGTTTTGATAAGAGGACAAAGATGCAATTAAATTTTTCCTAATACTTCTAACATTTCTTTCCTTCGGATACTGCAGAACCTTTTGTAACTCTCACTCACTGTAAACTGACTATCTACTTAATCTTTAAGCATTTATAGAGCCAGGACTAGTACTTAAAGACGAAACTGGAAGAGCCTTCTTTCTTTTTGGTTTTTACTTTCCACTTTTAGTCATAGAGAATTTCATAGGCAAATACATTCTTTTAGTACTAGCTAATACAGGAGACTTGTTCTTTTAGGGAGACTATGACATTACCTATGCCTTTCCTCTAGTGCATTTAACTTATTAAGCATCAGTGATTTAGCTATACTATATAGGAGGTAAATTATCAAAAAAGGTGTCATCTGGCATGGAAGTCCAGCGTCTTTTATCCCTTCTAGTGCATCTAGCCTTACAATTCTACTTACAGCAATTTCTCCAGCATCCTGCATCACTACAATTTTTCCCTACTGACATATATAAAATAAAGATTTAATTTGAACATCTCTCTGATCTTACCTCTATATACAATAAAACAATATCATCCACAAAATACTCCACTTATAAATGATATTTGTTGCCTTATTACCAACTCTAGCAACAGCTCGTCGGTGTCTGGGTTTGACAATAGAAGGCGGAGGGTGCCGTGGTGCTTACTCCGCTGCAGTAGTAAAAGCATTTACTGATCATATTCCAAACGAGGAACTACAGTGGGATATAATTACTGGAGTATCAGCAGGTGCACTAGATACAGGCTCATATGCTACTTTTTCAATAGGTCAAGAAACTGCAATGGCCGACCACACCTTAGAGATCTGGAAAAGTGTAACAGGCCCCTTGGATATATTCAAACCATGGCCAATCTGGCCCCCAGTAGACGTATTTTTCAAAAGACCATCTTTTGTAGATACTCAACCATTACGAGAGCTACTTGGGAAGTATGTAACTGGGTCTATAAAACGACATGTGACAGTAGGAACTACTAACCTAGACAAGGGAAGGTTTGAGGTGATTGACGGGAGTATAGGAGTTGATAGGTTCAGAGAGGCCATGATGTGTTCATCTGCAGTACCAGTGGCATTCCCTCACTAATAATTTGATCCTTACAATACTGGTAAGAACTCCACATTCGCAGATGGGTGTGTTACTGATAATCTGGATGTATCAACACCGATTAATTGGTGTTTAGAATAAGGATACGATTAAGATGAGATCTTTATAGATATACTGTTTGATAGCAATATAGAGGACTATGATGGAAAGGAACCTAAGAATGTGCTAGACTTGCTGATGCTAGTTAATCAATTAAGAGCTCATTACAATGGGTATAATTTTGCAAGTTATGTCATGAACGCTTTCCCTGATGTCAATTTCAGGTATGTCATAATACCTAGGAAGCCATTGTCCCCTACCTGGGTGTTTACAGAGGGTGCGATTTCTTATTTAATTGATGTCGGGTCAGAAGATGGAACTTTCTATGCTAAACAAGGACCAAGTGGAGAGATGTCGCAAAAAGTGCACGATATAAGTAAAGAAAGTAGAAGAATAGTTAATGCTGATTAGTTTAATTCACTTAAGGCTAATCTATCTCTTCTTCATTGTTCATTAAGCTTCCCAGGTTGTATAGTAGAACGGCCATACTGAGGATCAGGGGGCCGTATATTATTCCGATTAATCCGTATATAGAAACACCCAGGGCTATTGACATTGCTATAAAGCCTGAGTCGATGTCTTCCATATTCATGTCGTATATAACACCGTCTACCTAGTCTATTACTATAAAGGCCATTATAGCAACTATTGCTAGATTAAACCACTATTGAGAGTAAATCAGCGTTATGAATGTAGGAACATGGAAAATCCAGGTTGCAAATATAGGACATAAGGCTGTAAGGGCACCTACTGCACTCAATGTATTTTTTAATGGAAGTGACAGTAGATCATAAGTAACCCAGGTTATCAGGAAATGAGTTATGCAGGTTTTAGATAGAGATGAGAATAATCCTATCACACTTCTTGAAAATTTATCCTCGAATGTTTAACGGACTTATTGAGGAACTGGTAGAGCTTTAAACATCTTCTCTATTATTGACTCATGATCACTTATGAGAAGATAGAGTATTGATATAAATAGTAGTACTTTTTCTAGCATACCTGAAATACTTTCAGTCACTGCGCTTAAATTGTTCATTAAAAACTAATATACTACATACGAGACTTCTATTACTAAGGAATTTATCTTCTCACTGTAGAAAAAGTAAATCTCAAATATCTATCCTGAGGAAAGATTCGCTAATTCTAGCCAGTCATCTATAATCACTGCTTAGTCAAACACTAAGGAGCCAACATACGGAAGATCATCTAAGTAAGTAATGTAAGTACTGCATTCATGCAGTGTTGAAGTTTCCATGTCTTAAAGAAAACCATCTACTATAGATGTAACGTCTTATTACATTACTAGATCCTAGGCTTATGCCATCAAAGCGTCAATTGTCTCTTTATCTATTACGTCTTTAAGATAGACAAATAAGGTTTATCCCTACTCAGAAAGCTCAATAGCAACTGAGGCCAATGCAATTGATTAAAGGACAAAAACGAATAAAAATGTGAAAAACAAGGTTCCTAGAGTTAAAAGTGTATTAATCGATCCTGATGTAGGATCTAACCTTAACTTCTTAGAAAATAATAAAAACATGTCTCCAAAGAATCTTGCAAATAAGTCTAGTAAAATCAGTACTATAGCCAAGTAAAACAGAGTTTTTACTTTAATTCTAATGAGCAAAAAGTACCCAATAAAAATCAGTACAATAATCTAGAATAAATCTAAGTTTCTTTATCTAGGTCTATACGCATTCTAGAAAAACGCGATTATTTTGAACAAAACAGCTGATTTATACATGCTAAAGGACTCCTCTGCCTAAAAATGATAGCTCAGGAAGCTAACAATGACGTTTTTTATAGGTCGCATGGCTAAGCTTGTTAAAACTGCTACAAGGATCAAATCCACATAGGGTTTGAACAGCTCTAGAAGAAGAGTGAAAACTATAAAAACCAGGCTAGATAACAAAATTCCTAGTACAAAGCTACGAAGTTGCTTACCATCCACAAAATCCTACTCCATTTTATAAAATGCCTAAGTACTACTGTGAGTATTGCAATATTTACTTAACCCATTGCAGCCCGGTGGGAAGAAGACAGCATAACCATGGGAAAAAGCATATTAATAATAAGATAGAATACTATACCGAATTCCTATTAGATTAATAATAAAGAGCAGCGTAGAATAGCCTGAATAGTCAAAGTAATCCGGCGTTTTATATACAGTAAAACTATATTGCCAATAATATATAAGAAGGAATGTATATGCCTCCTAATTTCATACCACCTGAAAGTTTTAATATAGATAGTTAGGTAAATTTTATTATTAAAATGAATATACTTGGAAAATGAATTCTGCGGAGACTGGGTTCCAAGACACAAAGGCTACATCTTTATCTTTGCAGTATTGCTGTAGTTTCTTCTAAAATCTTTCTATGTTATTATCACGTGGATATTAGTTGAACATACTGATAAAGGCTGATTTATTGAGTTTTTGACCTATTGGGGGTTTATTCATATCCTATGGGTAAACATCTATCTTTCCTTGTTGTATAGACACAACCTCATCGATATTAACAAAAGTTAAATCTGTAAGTCCCTCGAATTGAATTTAACCAAACTAGTTTCCAACAGTAAAATTTTAAACATGTTATAACTAGTACTCTGTCATTCTATAAATTTCTATAATAGAAGGATTTGTCCAATACCCGGATTTTGTAAGAACAGGAATCACTGCTTTATCAGCAAAATTGTAATAACTTTGAACTGCCGAGATACGTTGAATGTAAAAACAATCTCCATTACCTATATCTAATCCTAAAAAGGTTTAAGTTAAATCTGATATTATTTTACCCTTATACTCTATGACAAAATCAGCATCAATATCTTATTTAACCAGATCATATACCTTTTAAAGTGAATCAATGGGCTAAAACTACATTTAATATGTTTTGTAATAGCCGTCATGTATATTAACAAATCATTTCTATGGTTAAACAGATCTATAGTGAGTTATATTATACTAAGAATCAAAAACAGGCTCATAAGTCAGATTTTTGGGTTTTAAAGGAATTATCTCATTCCCCTTTTAAATTGATCTCATCAGCTTAACTCTATTAGTAGTTCCAGCAGCTCTGGGCTAGTATTTCATTTTACTGCTTTTAGGAACTGTAGTACAATTGTAGTCAATAGGCCTGTATCTATTTTACTAAGGAGATAAAAATGTATCTTAATTTTCCCGCTGTATATCCTCACTTTGGAATTACTCAAAAAGATTCCTAGGAGTCACATACTATCTCTGCTACAAATTAAGACTTACATTCTGATTCATCTGCTTGAAATTCTTAAAATCATTCTCCTTTCCCTAAGTGCTCTCATAGAATTAAACCTTTTAGAATAGATTAAAAGGCGAGGAGTACTTATCTGGGGAGCTTCCCATATGAAATTTTCCCTACTTATTCCAATCTCCAGCTGTATTTTAAGTACATTCTTATTACTAAAACATTTTATTATAATTAATCATACAAAAATGGGTGATTTTAATTATGAGACGACTCATGTAAGAGATGCAATGTCTAAAATTATGCAGATGTTTTAAACTGAATCTACTCCATTGCAGTAAGATCAAAAATCAAGCAGTACAATAGAAAAGATTCCCTTATCAAGCATTGATGAAACCTCAAATCATAATGAAAGTACTTATTCAATTCTAGAGCAAGAACTAGATACTCCAGTAAAGGAAATAAAACAAACTGTATCGGCTAAAAGATTTGAGAGAACTACACTAATGAGGATGCAGCATCACTAAAATAGGAGAAACGATTTAATGAAAAAGCTGTAATAGGAAAAAGATCAGCAAGATGGGATGGAAACTACTTTTAAGCCGTAAATTAACAAAAAAACGCATAAGATGATAAAAAGTGAGCCTCTTTATAAGAGAACTAAGAAAATTATAGATGAAAAAAATGCTTGGAGATAAACTTAAGCTGAAATTGCCTAGAAAAAAAGAGAAGAGGAAGAATTG
>CAKKTI010000028.1:82128-93945 GCA_920105805.1 Condylostoma magnum
AAACCTCATTGCCCGCCTAATTCATCATCAGGAAGCGGTGCATTTTGCAACTATTCCATAGCTAACTTAGTCTAATTTAGCATTTCCATTACTTACGGAGATATAACAACCTCTGGCTACGCCATCAAAGGCTGTTCAGTAAAAACAAGTTCAGGATCCCCGGAAAGTTTCTTACTGATCCACAAAAACGGCCTATCAAACTAATAATTGCTCTTAGCTGATATGTCATAGTACTGTATGCTATTACGCCTATGAAACGTGATATGTTTTGCCTTTACTTTTCTATCCTTTAGATCGCATTTGTTGCCTACTAGTACAATAGGAATATTATCACATGCTCTTACTAGGTCTCTATGCCATCTGGGCACATTCTTGTAGGTTATTCTAGAAGTGACATCAAACATGATAATACTGCAATGTGCACCTATGTAGTAGCCGTCACGTAGCCCTGATAGTTTCTCCTGGCCTGCAGTGTCCCATACGTTGAAGGTTATAGGTCCTCGAGATGTCTGGAATAGTAAAGGGTGGATTTCAACGCCTACTGTTGCTATATAACGTTTTTCATATTCTCCGGTTACATGTCGCTTTACAAAAGTTGTTTTGCCTGTGCCTCCGTCGCCTATTAAGACAAGTTTAAACTCTGGATTGCCTGTTTACTGCATTTTTTATAGTGTATCTTAAAGATTAACAACTTAAATTCCCCCTATTTATAGTAGTATATAAGGGTTAATATGTAATAATTAAAAATACAAAGAACTGTCAATTTCATCAACGCTGATAGATTTGAAGATGTGGAAGATATAATATATAGAAATATAACGTCTAACTTAATAAATTAACTTTCTACATTTATTTGAGTGTTATATAATAGATTAATTATTAACATAGTAATGGCGGAAGCTTCAGCTTATAGTTACTTTCCTTTCTTTAAAATATTTCCTTATACTACAATTGTTTAGTTTAGTGAATATTTGTCGTATTGATATTCTGAATGGCCCTTTGACTCTCTGAAGTAACTAATTTCTGCCTTAAAATCCCTCCAACTTATAAATCGAATATTCTTGAATTAATCGCCACTAAATCACACCTAGCACTTTAATTCTTATTAGTAAGCTCTTCAAGCCTATCAAAATCACTAAACATTTAAAAAGAAGTAGTAATATCCTTAGGCTTAATCAAGCTTGAACTCCTACTACCTTCCTTTACCTAAATAGCAGGTAACTTTTTATACAGATTATTCTTACTAACAATCTATCTAAAAGAAGCTCCTCTAGGAATGCTTTTAGGAACCTACTGCTTAATCCTCAACTACTGCCTACTATTATTCCTCTTATTCACTCTTCTCCTCGTTCTATTCTACGGTTATTTTTTCTTAATTTTCTATAAATCCATTTACTAACTAAAAAGAATAGCCGATACAGCGTCTGTGAATACTAAAGGAAAGAGGAGTACTATCAGCATGCAGCAACATAAAAGGCACATAGCACATAGAATCTTAAACTTGAGCTCCGGCCCAATCATCCTAGCAGCCAGCTTAACAGGATTCCAAGTCCACTTAAACCTTCCCGTTGGCTCCGGAAGATGTGGGTCCACATTAGGCTCCGACCTACCCTCCCCCACCGGGTTCCTCAAGGCTTGGGCTATAGGCACTAACTCAAAAGACATCAAAATCTACCCAGTCTCATTTATCTCTCCTTGTTAATTCTTAGTCTTCAAAGGAATCCAAAACTTCTCAGTCCTTCTACGCACTGTCCTGTCTACTATGTTTTCCCCTGTACCCATGTATTTCACTCTCTCGTTTTCCTACCATGCAAATTTGGCCTCGTTTTCAAAGGTAAAACTAGATTCTCCTATGAAATCGTTGGAAGAGAAGAAATCACGGTCCCAGATTTATATAGTGACTGTGTTTCTTACACTGGGTAAGTCTATTTCGTATAGCATTCTGTAATTCCAGCTCGCTGCACCACCTTAAGCCCTGTAATGAGTGTCTGTTTCCTTAGGTTTTTAATTATTAACCCAAGCTCTCGCGTATATGTCAGAAACTCCCTCCCAGTCCTAATCAGCCACGTTTTTACACTGCCATATAATCAATCTGGCTTGGAACTATAGGGGAGGCTTGAGGGAAATGTCAATTGGGTCTGGTATATTGTTACTTGGGTGAATCTCAAGCCATAGGCGCAGTGTTCCTTGAGGCCTTCTGCTGCTTTTATGGTAAATTTTGCGAGTTTCTATAGGCTTTTCCTTTAATCGCTGCCATTTGTTAGAGAAGTACCTGTCTTCTAGGTCGATTGTAGTACTTCCGATTTTATCATCAGAAAACAGGTTATCGTAGTCCCACATTTGGATTTTGAGCATTCCAGGGCCAGGAAGGTAGGTAATCATATCAAAATGCCTGAAAAACTACGGATTTACCGCATCTAGTATATAGTTTTCCTTATCAGAAAGAATCTATCCTCCCAATTTGAGCCTGATATAAGGATCGCTAGGACTATCAACATCTTTTGATTCTACTTCCCAGGCATCTAGTATATACACTCTTACACATACCTCCACTCTATGCATGATTGCTCTAGCAATATCCTCGAAATCCTCATCTTCATCGTCACTTATTTCAGTATAGGAGATCTCTGTATTGGAAGCCAGGCTGGAAGTAACGCTATTCAATCTTTGTTCTTTTATATCCTATACACGTCTCTTGCGGGCCAGTACTTATTCTATGGGGATAATTCTTACCAGACCTTTGAAATACCCCGCTATCTTTATATTAGACTTATTACCGGATATATCAACTCTGTCACCCTTGGATAGGGAACTGTCCAATCCTCTGTTTTGTCCTTTGACTATAGGAAACTGCTGAAACGGAGATTTTTCTATATAGTCTGATTTTTCCAGAGGAATCTGTATTTTATACCGGTAGTTCATCATTCCATCATCTGGATGCCTATTGTACCCGATTCTCATAAAAAATTACTCATCTGGAGGGTTAATCTCCACTAGCTTTCCCCTTCTATCTACTTCAAACTGAGGCATTCTTACTACCCACCCTTACCTTGCCTCACTTTACGACAAATGTCTTGAGCTCATATACTCACTTTCAGTAATTTCCTCTGAGTCCTCACTTTCCTCCTCAATCACATCCTCTTACTGCTCACCATCAGTGAAATAAGTAGGACTGTAGTATGTAGTTTAGGGGCGTTATGGGCTTTAAAGCTGTGATTCTGTATTATGAACAGTAATTGAATTGCTTCTAACTTTTTATTATTATTGATTTTCCACTACTTTTCCTATATCAATGGAGAAAGTACCAATAACAGGCTTGCTTAATCCTCCCATGAGATAATCATGTACAATGCACTGAATATAAATTACAGATAAACAAGGACAGTATAAAGTGTCGATAGGTATAGAAGCATTGAACTGTAATACAGTTGCTATATTAGGATTAGCTCCAGATTCAATAGGCTGTGTCTGCATTAAGCGCATATTATTGCCTTCGTCTGGCAGTGAGAGTGAATTTATATCAAATTTAACAAAAGCTTTGCTTACAGGTAGTCAGCCAAGGGCTGGTTTAAGATTTCTTAGTCCAAGCACATTTATTTCTATACTGACCTGTCTGGCAGGGGGACTGAATACAACTTACACTATATTGAATATTGGTACATTATAATCACTAAAAATGTTGAAAGATATAAGAATTTCTCCAGAGTCTTAAGACTCTCCCCCTATACCTAATTAATATCATTAGGGACGAGGGGCTAGTTAAGCGTTTTTAGCTGCTTTTTTTAAATCTACAGTGAGAACTCCCATTAGATCATCTGACGTGTATTAATCATAGTCCCATACTGTTATCAGGAGTGGCGGAGCATCTTCTATTGAGGTTGCTGGGAACTCTAGAGGAACACATTGGTAGTATTAGGGATTAAGAGTTGTCATTTTCTCACCTCTTGGAGTCTGGTTTTCTACACCATTGCAATAAAATTTGACGTATGGATCAGCTGACCCGTTGGAATCTGCAGGAGGTAGGTTTTTGCATTAGAATAAATTACAAAGGAGTGTGAAATACTGTGGCTCTGGAATTGGAGGGTTTTAGTCCCAATTAGCGTTAGGAGGGCAATTTTAACTGTATTTACCGATGTATAGTCTTAATTATAACATTCCTGCTTACCAGTCATGCTTCACTTTTCCTACTGCTAAATCAGCTTTCATTGTATATCACTGTTGTTTTTAGTATATATCATCTAGATTTTCTATCTGGAGTCTTTTGAAGCTGATGTTCTAGCTATCATATACTAAATATACAAAAACATCAGTTATTTCATGCTCTGATCCATGGAACACTTCTTATACCTTTCTATCGAGCTTTTCCATCCACATAACTGACCTGTTATTTGATTACTTATACTGACTTTCTAATGTTTAATTTTTCCATTTAATTACAACTTTGAATTTTCCATTATATGGTAACGCAGTAGCTTAAAAGACTTAGCATCTAATTTCATATTCCTCACCACAGTAATAATCCTACACTTCCTCTTCTAATTAAGTGCTATTAATATTCTCATGCAAAGACACTGCTTCTTTTCTATTGTCTATATATAAAGACATGAGTACACATCCTCTATATGTAGAGGCGGATTCAGGTACTCTATTCATCATCATTGCTTATTTATTACTGCAGTTTTCAGGACCTCCATAAATATTGTACCATTGCTTATCATAATACTTCTATGTTAGTACTTCCTTTAAATCGAAAAGAACAGTTCCAACCATTTCACTTCTAAAAGCATCTTTGTCATATAAAGTAATTAAAAGCTTGTTGGAAACATTAGGCTGGACTATTGGAATCCCTATTCTCTGGTATATATTCGAAGTCATTGTAGATTTATCCGCTGTAATTGGAATTGTTGTATTTTTAAAGCCCCCGTATTCTATTTCAAAAAAGGCGTCAATAGTACCAAAGTTGTCCATTTTTATTAGGTCGGTAGCTTCATATATTTCGACTATTAATTAAATCCAGTTTGGTTTTAATTGGGGAGGAATAATAAGATTATCTTCACCAATGTTCTCAAATTCAGTTAAGGTCAAGTCTATATTTTCATCTGCTTCATGTAATACTGAAACACTTATTTTTAGGTATCCACGGACTGTTTCGAAGTTTGAGGATTGTGGGTTATACAGAGCAATTCATGTATGTCGTAAGCAATGATTTCTCATGCCGTAAATATACATTAAGTCCATATCAAAAACTCCAACAACAGAATCTGACAGTATTGCTCTGTGATTTCTTACCTAGATGGTTATTTATTCTGATTCTATTATCCCATGATCTGCGTTTTTTGTTTCAAAGTAAAGATGCTCTCCCCAATACACAGCTGAAGTACTTCCTATGTTTGATTTTTTAGTTGTAGCCTTATCTTTGTTGAAACAATTTACAACAACCATTGCATCTATTGTATTCGCGTCCTTTTCAGATAGAAATTCTCTGCCGTCTTCTATGTATATATGAACTATATAATCACCCTTTTTGAGTTTTGTACTTGATAGACTATCTGGAATTGCATATGTAAACTCTGACATTTTATTATGATTAGAGATTCATTTAAGAAAATTATAGCGAACCTAGCTTAACTCAGATTTTATTGCAATTTGGTGGATTTAAATTTATTAAATGATTTTGAACTTAAAAGTAGGAAAAGTTTACATTGTGTTCAGGTGATTATTTACTCTGATACCATAAGTTCAAGGGAGATAATTTTTTAATCAACTAATAGTTTAATGCATATTCAATTTAGATCAAATAAACTTTTATACCTTGCATTAGTTTCTATTAGGTAGCAGCAAATATACTATTATAGATTAAATTCATAAGAATATTATTCATTATGAAATAGTATATTAAAACTGATATTGTTGCTGTTTCGACACATATACTTTGATATTTTTGTAATAAGATACTTTATATTAAAAGTGATAAATAAATATCTGCTTAAGGTGGCATATAAGATAGTATAATTTTAATAATTATTTAACAGTGTATGGTTTTATTGAAGAATTAAATAATTTGATATATCTTTTATCTTATAAGTTAAGAAGGACAAATTCTCCCAATGTCTCAATAGAACCTAATCAAAGGATTTTAAATACTTCCTACTTTGCATACACCTTCTAATTCTTGTGAGCATAATTAAAACTTCCATCTTAATAAAATTAACTATGATTTTTATCCTCACTTCCCTTACAACAGTTCTTTCCCAGTAAATCAAAGACCCTGAAGAAGCAACAATGAATTTTGTGTAATTAAGTGAATACCACGGTTTCAAAGCCACTAATTATACTGTTACGACATAAGACGGGTACATTTTAACCCTGCATAGAATTCCGGGGCTTTAAAACGAGCCAGATAATCCGAATAAGCCCGTAGTATTCATGCAACATGGCCTAGTAGACTCATCCGATACTTTCATTGTGAACGATCCCGATAAAGCCCCTGCTTTTATCATGGCTAGAAATGGCTATGATGTGTGGCTTGGTAATTCTAGGGGAAACAAGTACTCTAAGAAGCATGTATCCCTCAATCCAGCAAAAGATCCTGCATACTGGAAATTCTCATGGCAGGAAATGTCTGAATTTGATTTACCTGCTTGCATTGATTTTGTTCTCCAACATACTGGTAAATAAAAAACTGTATATATTGCGCATTCATAAGGAACAACCATCATGTTTGCCTAATTGGCTTCGAATCCTGATTTTATTGATAAAATTTCAGTTTTTATATCCTTAGCACCTGTGGGGACTGTTAGAAATCTAGAAAGTAAGTTTGTTCAGTTTTTTGCTCATCCTATTTTCATGAAGGCTCTTTAAATTTTAGGAATTCATGATATTTTGCCTGCTATGAATCCTACAATTAATTACTATATTTGTGATTACTTAAAAATTGAATGTGCTGATCTAATAGGAATTGTTGCTGATAAGTCTATTTATCATGATAACATTCAACGAATGCCTGTTATTTTTGCTCATTATCCTGCAGGAACTAGTCTCTAAAATGTTATATACTTTGATTAGATGTATAACTATAAAGAGTATAAAATGTAAAAGTTTGATTATGGAAATGAAGAGAATTTAATTAAGTATGGATAAGCTTAGCCACCGCTGTATGATTTAAAGAATATCAAGGGAAAATTAGCTTTGTTCTTTGGAACTGAAGATAAGTTAGCTGATCCAATTGATGGTAACTGGCTCTTAAGTTAATTAGACAGCAATGATATTGTTTATCTTAATCGAACTTTACCGTTGGGCCATGGAGGATTTTTATGGGCAAAAGATATGAGTTGGTTTTCTCAAGTAGTCGAGGTTGCCAATAAGTATAGTAATTAGTAATCAATTAGGTATTAAATTTGTTCTAAAAATATGATATTCAAAGTAATTGAGATTTACTGGTATTTTAAATATAAAGTAGATTTAAAATCTGATAAATTACTAAGATAAACTCATATTTAAAGGGTTAGTTATAAATTATAGTAGCACCCTTTTAATCGTGTCGTTTTAATCACATATAATAAAAATTTGTCTTATTTCTACATTTTGGAAGAAAGACTTTTAGCTTATTGACTATTTAGAAACATAGATAATTCAAAAATAATAGAGTTTATTTCATTTTAGTAATTAACAGCAACTTAACATCAATTTAATCAATTATATATTTATTATTTCTACCCTAAACTAAATTCCCAATATACCAAAAACTTAAAATTATCAAAATTTAATCCCTAAGCCAATACACAACTACCCACACATCAACCAATTATACCCACCTTTCCTTTCTTCCCTATTTCATTAAACCTTTCAAAGCATATCCAACTTCCTTTGAAAATCTAAAGAAATGTCGGACGTAATAATCCCTCTATAAATTCGAACCGAACTATTTGATCACGGAATTTTCCCAACTCCCCAACGCCTGAACCCATCCAGCCTCTTAAACATAGTAAAATCCCTTTACCTAATAAGCTCACTAGACGGTAAAATAACAATTAACCAATGAGCCGAGGTAGCAATAAAACACTTAGGTATGACAATCCACGAAGCTGAACTTTACTTTGAAATTTTCCGTAAATTGTCCCAGGAGCAAAGAACCTCCCATCCAGTAGCAGATTTAAAGCAATTTTCCTTATTCCTTGCATTACAACTTTTATCAAACACAACATCAAGACAAAGTTTCGGGGATGCTTAGTCTTTAAACTCGAAATACAACACAGACTGAGTAGGCCATCAAAGTTCTCCTGCAACTTCCCCAAGACAAAAGCAATCCCGAGGATTTTTATTCGGAGCACATTCCTCAGAGTATCAGATATCCCAGCACTTTGTAAAGAGCAATTTACAGCTTTTCCTACGGATTATAAGCTCTGAGCTATAAAGCTAGGAGACTAGTCTAACTGGACTCGATTTCAATGCTTTAGGGTTTCTTCTGATACCTTTGAGAGGGAATCAGAATTTACCTTTTAGCAAACTTTGCCCTTACTTCTAAGGACTTACAACTACCTAAAGTGTACCTGCTGAAGAACTAGCTGAGTGGATTAATGATAGACTTAATAATACGTCTTATGAAACTATTTCTAACTTCCCGTAGATTTTGTTTTTAAACAGTAATTTTTACTTAGATTTGTCGAGAAGTGTTACTATCAAAGGCCCGGAGGAGTCAGGAAGGGATATTAGAATCATTAATGGAGAGGAGGCCTATATCTATATAAACGCTCCAGTAAAATAAGTTTCTTTGCTGAATTGTAGAGATGTTACTTGCTTTATAGCTGCTGTATAGGGAATTTGTACTATGGATAAGTGTGATAACTGTACTTTAGTCTTGTCTACTAATACTTTAAGGATAGGAAACTGTGTTGATTGCAATGTTTCAGTGTATTCTCCAATGAATCCTATATTGTATGGGGATAATAGAGGGTTGACACTTGGGCCGTTGAATGTTTATTATAGAGACATGGTGGGCCATATTGAGTCTGCTGGAGTGCCTAGCAGTTAAATCTAGCCTAACACCATTCACAACTGGGCCTCCCCTATTGAACTAAGTGCTGAAGGAATTTCTTATAATCTTTTGTAACCAAAAGATTTTTTCCCTTTGGTTCTTCCCAATCAGCTCGGCCCTGAAACTCCTGTTAGTATTTATACTCCTAATGAGTTTATCAATGCCTTGAGAGTTAGAGATGAATCGTTTAGAAATATTCAAGGAATGATAAGTAAAGCGGGATTAAATGAAGACTAAGAACGAAGATTGCACATGGCTATTCAGGGATATTTTAGAGAGTGGCTAGTATCAAGCGGCAATATCAAAAGTCCAACGGAACTTGTTAGAATGATTGACCAAGATTAGTTTACTAATTAGGACAGATTTAAATTTTTTTTTGCAGTTTAATTAAATAATTTAAATTCTGGCCCAATCGCTATTCTAATATAATTTCATAATTTACAGGATAAAATACAATCCCAGTGCTAAAATTGGTATATAAAAGCTAAATTAAATGCATAGCAAATAAAATGGACGGTCAAGTATCAAAGGATATTACCAAGGAATAAAATATTTCAGGTTATTGGAAGTTTATATAAAATCTATAAACTTAGCTAAAGTACTCTCAGAATGTTATAATAAGGCTAGAGTTATTTAAATGTCCTCTATGTAGTGAGGATCAAGGAACTCTCTGTAATCTTAGAGATCATCTTAAATCAGAATTAAGTCTGGATTAAGAGGAGATAAACCTTACGTCAAATATATACGATCTGGATTATAGCCTAGAGTTACAAAACTCTAATGAGAATAAATAGGAGCGTACAAATCCATGCTAATAAAATTTAATTAAAAACTTAAATATTTGCCATTTTTGCGGCTGTAAATGCAAAAATAATAAAGGGCTATAATAGCATATAGGTAAGTAGCATAAAACAACGGCTAAGACTATAGCTTGCAAGATCTGTAAAAGTAGATTTAAGAATTAATATGCACTAAAATTTCATATTTAATAAGTTCATGAAAAGTCAACTAGAGTGTTTTGTAAATGATGCGGGAAAACTTTATACAACAAATATATACTTTCTAGACATATTATGTCTAAGCATGGGGATAAGCAAATTAGCTAAATATAACTTTTAGAAATTCTGTATTGTTTCATACAAAATTAGATTTTATTTTAAATGACTTGATGGAATATTTATCATGTTTAAATTATCAATTGAAGGGTTAAAGTAATAATATCTTTGGACAGCTTTAATATATCTTTCTTTGTAGCATTCTATAAAATCGATTATTATATATCTAATTCCTATAAGTCATTTTAACTATTATGAATATTTTTACTTATAAAGCACATAATGTAACCTAGATTAAATAAAGAATATTATTTTTCCTTATACTTCAATTAGACGTCAACAATATAAAACTATAGTTTTGATATTACTAAATTAATGAAGTTATGAAGCAAGAATAAAGAGGTAAATTTATAAATAGAACGATTACTTTTTTTTCATAAATTCTATATAGAACATTCAGATATATTAATCAATCATAAAAGTCTTATTGGATATTAATAGAAAAAACAACTTAGTTGCACACAATTTAAAATCATTTTTATCAAAATAAGAATGAATAGACCTAATATTTTTAGCATGAGTGCTATTTATAATTAGGAATAGCTAACAATAAGCCTTGTTATATTAATTTAAATTATAATCTAATCCAATGCATATAGTTTTTGGATAATTTTAACTTAACTCTTTCCAGTGGGTATAAAACGAGTGAGAAATTCTATACATTATTTTCCCAGTTAACGATAAAGAGTAAACTCTACTAAAACACTCAATATATATTATTCGAGTGTTTGTTAATTTAATGATTTATAATAATCTTGAAATAACACAAATGGGAACAGCAGTTCCTGGCCCGTTTGTTAGTATTAGATTAGGATTAGTTTTAAGCAGTAATCAAATTGAAGGAATACAACTAATTAGAGTAGTAATTATACTTGTTAGATAAGATTAGCCTACTTATCTACTTCTAAATATTTGATGCATTGTAAAGGTTTGGTGAATTTCAGATTACAATTTAGGTATACTAGAAATATCGCTGGATGCATACATTACATGGATATTTAAATCTTTATAGGGTAATTGCTTTATTATACTTAGCATTTCTGTTGTATGTCCTCCTGAACCTAAGATAATAAGGATGACATTAGATTTCACTCGTTTTAATATCAAGAATAGTATGATATAAGCAATAGAAAAGCAAATTAGCCAATTCCACATTTATATAATAAAACGAATAGTATAATGAGAGTCTATTTAATTTTTGCATTACTTGCTATCGCAGTTTAAGGGGTATAATATAGCTAATACTCTGAGTCATTGATCTAATAATTTTTATAAAAGCCTGCTGGTTTGTAAATTATGTAAAACGCTAAAGATTTATAATTTTTGTAATAGGATGAAGAAGAAGGTGATATTGTAGAAACTGAGGGAGATGGTGAGGAAGGAGAAAATGAAGAAGGTGGTGAGGAAGATAGTGAAGAAGGTGGTGAGGAAGGAGAAAATGAAGAAAGTACTGAGGAAGAAAATGAAGAAGGTGGTGAGGAAGATAGTGAAGAAGAAAATGAAGGAGGTGGTGAGGAAGAAAATGAAGAAGAAAATGAAGGAGGTATTGAAGAAGAAAATGAAGAAGGTGGTGAGGAAGGAGAAAATGAAGAAGGTGGTGAGGAAGGAGAAAATGAAGAAGGTGATATTGTAGAAGCTGAGGAAGAAGGTGAAAATGAAGAAGGTGGT
>CAKKTI010000029.1:0-10478 GCA_920105805.1 Condylostoma magnum
AACACCCTAACACCCTAACACCCTAACACCCTAACACCCTAACACCCTTACACCCTTACACCCTTACACCCTTACACCCTTATAACCTACATGTGCATTTATAAATATATCTAATATTTCACTCTTAAATGGAATATAAAATGTATTATTTTTACCATCTTTTTAGCATAGTTATGATTTTGTTGGTGGATAATTTTATTCAGAGGATATAAAGTATTATCTTATACATTATTTCCATCGTTTACCACAATTAGATGGCATCTCTTTTTTATGTAGATAATTGTATATTTACAAGTATCGTAACTTTTATTATTTTCTGCCTTTTATAAAATCAACAAATTCTTCATTTTTAGGCTTAATTCATTCTACAAATATTTATCTCTTAATTTCATTTACAACTTCGCTGCTCCATCAATTTCATTAATATATATTATCTTAATCTTTTTCTTCTTAGCTAGATTATTCAAACGATTGTGATTTAATAGATACAGTACCTATAGAAGACTAAGAACTTTTTACATCTCTTTCATCCAATAACTCAAATGATTACGGAAGTTCCAATATCTAGTCACTTACTTGCGGCTATTAGTTAAGATTAAATCTCATTTTTAATTTTTATCCCCTATACATGGCATCATAGTGACGATTATCCCGATTATAAACTATACATATTTCCTGTAATCCTTATTAATAATAGCAAGCAATAGTATTATACTATTAATCTAATACATTTATCTTAATTTTATAGCCGCTTGCAATTGCCGCCAATACCAATTCATTACCATATTCATTCGGCTTGCTAAGTTTTTCTATTTGGTAATCAATTCCTCTACCACTATTATCTTAATATCATTGTTAAAATATCTCTTTATGTTACTTCAGATATCGAATACTATTCTATTTTATTTGCATATACTATTTTTCTTATCTTCCTGTAGCTCTTGAAATTGCTGCATAGAGGCAATTCCCATCACCTTTTATATCTATTAAGTTTCCATATTCGCTATGTGAATAAGAAGGTAATATTGGTCTTTTCCTTAAAGGGGATTACTAGCATTGTCTTTTCCTTTTAAGTGACATTTTAAATTATGTAAAAACATCAAAAATTTAGTACACGAGTTGGATTATTTGATTTACTTAAAAGTTAAGCAAATTTTGTACTTATGAAGGATATAACCTATGTTAAGCAAAATTAGTGCATTGATATACATTATTGATATATTTATATACATTATGGGTGCATAGATTAATCATTGGTACATTCATATACGTTATGGCCACATTATTAGTACATTTACATACATTAATAGTACAAACACATACATTTTTGTTATATTTTACATACATTATTGAAACATTATACAACAATTATTGAAACATTAAACAAACATTATCAGGCCATTATTTATGCATTCTTTATGCACAATTATGTAATAATTGATACATCAATTTATGTCGGACATATAGTCTAGTTCTGCTTTAACAATACCAGAGTTTTCAATACAGGATTCCAGCTGGTCTAAGTGCTTATCAAGATACTTGATACAATTGGATTTAATCCTTTACCAATTATTCTATGTCTAATAAATACCTAAGGAAATTGATATATAAAGGCAATTTCCATCAGCCTTGACTGTTTCAAAGAGTTTAGGTAATTTAGTTGGAGTATTACCTCTTTTGCGTTGCCGCTTAAAATTCATTTATTATCAATTTTAAAAGATGTGTCGGGGAAATAACAGGAAAAGGTGCGAATAACACTTACTATGTAAAAATTGAAGGACAATTGAAAAATCCAGATAAAGAAGTAAAGTTTAATGAAAACTGTTTGCAAAAAATATCTACACAACAGTTTAAAGAGTTTTAAAATGATCCTAAAATGTTAGCTTAATAATTACTTACATCAAAATATATTTTATCCAAAAGAATATCAGCACATATGTATGATAAAACAATTTCTGTTCAATTTTATATTCCTTTACTCAAACTAGAGCTTCATAATCCTTATTTCAAATTAGTACTTTCTATATGGACTAAATAATTAAGCATGTATTCAAAATATTTGCTTTTTGCTCAGAAATACTTTCTATAATAATATCAAAAGTAAATAAGACTATTGAAAGCTGTAAATAATCAAAAGTTAATTGCTGGATATTAATCAACAAATATACAATATCATGCTAAAGAAAATAAATTCACTTATATCTAATATAACTACATATAATTTAGAAAGATAACAATAATATACATACAGTATTATGGCAATATAATCAATAGTTTTTGCTATTTCAATGATTAGGCTATAATAATAATTGATTTTTACTTAAAAATATAATTATACAGAAAATTAAAGCTATCTAACTCACAATTACAATAAATTTCTTTACTAACTTTCCCCTATCAAACTTTAATATTCATTAAATATTCTTACACGGAATGAATCGAAAATAACATGTAAATAAAGTTTTACTTACAAAAGATGGCTTGAATTCATCCACCAGCACTAGGCTGCAGATTTTCCTTTTTACACCTGCCATGCGGGCGTTGTGGACATACGATTTAACCCTACAACTAATTCCTAATTTTATTCGGCGGATACGACGGTAACAGATGACTAAATGACCTTCACTTTTTTGACACATCATCGTTGGTTTGATCTTAGAAAAAAATACTAGGAAATACACCTTAACCCCGCCAATATCATCAGTCCTAATTGATAAATGAAAAAATGTACATATTTGGAGGTTATAATGGGAATCATCTACTTAGTGACCTAGTAGTTCTTGATTTAGACTAAAATTAATGAAAATATCCTCGAACTAGAGGGGATCATCCAACACCCCGTGAAGGTCATTCGATGGTATAGCACAACCGATTTCTTTATATCTTCGGAGGATGAAATGGGGAAGCTCTGAGTGATTTGTACTAATTCAATACCGACTCGAATGAATGAACTAGAATTTAAACGTAAGGGCAAAAGCCTTCACTTTGCGGCCATTCAATGAACCTAATAAACAACTCGTTATTTGTTTTCGGAGGATACAACGGAGATAATTGGACTAGTGAGCTGCATGTATTTGATTTATAAAAATAAACTTGATATAGTCCTTAAGTGTAAGGCGCCCCGGCGGCTAGAGGGTATCACACAGCTGTTCTTATAAACAAGTATTTACTTATATACGCAGGGTATAACGGCAAATTTATACTAGGGGATCTTTTAACTCTTGATACTGAAACATTTTTATGGTCTGTCCCTGAGCTTTGTAGCGGGCACTTTCCCAATGCTAGAAATGCACATTCTATGGCTTTAGTCGAATCAGAAGTGTATATTTTCGGAGGGTATAATGGGACTAGAGATACAAATGAACTGCACATATTAGAAACTGCAGCGTTTTCAACAATGCATGAGGATTTAAGATAAGCTATTTGAATTGATAGTTGGAAAGATGTTAGATTAGTATGTGCTTAAGGATTTTTTAATGTGCATTCAGTCATTGTAAAAGCAAGATGTCCTAAATTATTTGAATTGACATATAAGGAAATACAGAATGGAATAAGTATTATTGACCTAGGGTAGATTTCTATTGATGCTTTAAAGCTCTTTTGTGAGTACTTATATGCTGATTTATCCAGGGAGTAAATTGATGATAGAATTAAACATGAGTTATTATCAATAGCTCTTCGTTTTAAATTAGAGCGCCTTAAATCAATATGCGTTTTATAAAGCACAGGAGATGACTTTATTCCTGAGTCTACTTTAACTACTGATATCTCTAAAATCTTACAATATAACGACTTATCCGACATTACTGTATAAGTTTAAAACGATACTTTCCAACTGCACAAATTAATCCTATCAGCTAGGTGCCCTTACTTCAAAACAATGCTTTAATCCGGTATGAAAGAATCCCATCAAAGGTTTGTATAATTATCAGAGTTCTCCTCAGAAGCGTTTTAACTAATTCTGCAGTGGATCTACTCAGATAAATCACTTCCTCCTTTTCAACAGAATTAGATGGGATCTTAGCTTGGAGTTAACTTACTACTCGCAGCTAATATACTAGATCTGAGTTCCTTAATGCGGATGACTGAAATAATGCTGTAAAAGATTATTGATATAGAAAACGCCGTTTAATTATTTGACGTGGCTTTTGCCCTGGGGGCAAAGAAGATAAAGGCAAACTGTTTGAACACAATTCTGAAAGATTTTGATAGAATTTCATTTCAGAGGGATTTCCACCACTTAAGTAAGCAAGCTTATATAGAGCTTGAGGAGTATTTGCCAAGACGGATTAAAAGATAAATTAGCTAATGTATTCAGTACAATCCGGAATACAGCATGATTAAATGAGACTAAAGCCAGGATAATTATGCAAATCCTTTTGCTATATAGATTCTGCAGGGGTATAACAGGGAATTAAGCATTGAGCCGCAAAATCCTGTATAACCGTGAAATCCTGTTTCCAAAGGACTTCCGACAGGTATGGAAGTATTATCGGATGATAGAAGAACTTTTAAGAGATCACAGAAGGATTTAAGAATTTCTGGAGTGAGAACAGGGCCTGATTTTTAAATATCTCCTAAAACTTAAAGATCCCCTAAATCTAATTGCAATTCTCCTAGGAAAACCAGAGGGAAATTACTTCCTCTTAAACTCAATTATCAGTAAGATTTGTAAGTGCCTTCTTTTATTATAACACCGTACGGATTAAGCAGAAGTTTGCAGAATTATCGCTCTATCAACTCTTTGAGATAAGGCTCTCGTCAAAGCAGTAATATTTTTACGAAGACTGGGCTTAATATATGTAGCAGTACAGGATCTATTAATAGAGAATTTGTGTTTGAAAGTTAAGCAAGGATGAGAAGAAGATGATGCTAAGATATATAAATTATTTAAAGTATAATAAAACATGGTTAATTAGTTGTAATAAGTTTATATTGTAATTGAGTTTATAATTAAGGGTGAAATGACTTTTAGAACAATCAGTGTTTACCAGTAGGGGTGAAAATAGTTGTTTTTGGTAATCAATATAAACTAGCTACTTGAATATTATTTGTTATAAGTCTTTCTTAACTGATTTTTATTAACTAATATGAATCGTTATAAATTATAAGAAATTCCTACTAACAGACTATAAGGCAATAATACATCTAAACGAATGTTTCTGAAGTTGGACTTTTTACAAAAGCGCATTTACAGACGATAAGACCTGTAAAACATATCTCCTTTAAGTTTTTAAAAGAGTTTTAACTGTAGATAGATGACTCCAACTGTAAGAATATGAAAAACAGATACAAAAACAAACTGGAAATAATAGAACAAAATAAGGAATTTATCTAAAAGAGTTCTAAGAATAAAAACTCCAAAAACAGCGTACTACAAGAAGCAATAAGATGAGTGGATTCCAGACTCCCCTTATATCCCAATTGCAAAATACAATCATTTAACCGATAATTACTAATTATTCATCTAACGGTATATAACATCTTCCAACAGGACTATATATTAAGTTGTCAACGTTTACAAAGGGAGGTGTAAACTGTCTTACTTAGCAAATACTATCCATATTATTCAGATTCTTTGTAAACATGCTTTCTACTCTTATAGGAAGATCGTAATTAACCTCAGGCTATTTTCTTATAGATTTTATAGAAGTAGGCAGTTACTTTGAAGCACTGCTAAAAATAGAAGTTTCTTGATCATTCTTTAAGTGTTTTTCTATCATGTAATGTCTGTACTTCTGTGCACCAATTTATCCTTTTTTATTTTTCCCATAATGACTAACCATTTGCTTAAAATCAGAAGCAATAGGCTATCTCTTAACCCTAACCTATACCTTAGGCAAATGATCCGGTGACTTAAAAATGTTTTACATTTGATTAAGAATCTTAAACTTTCTAGGAGGGGAGCTAGAATAATACAGCGGTTTTGGTATATTTTGAGGTGTAATGTTTTAAACTGGTATTTGCTAATCAAGTTGAGCAGGTATAGGCACTCCTGGTGTATCTTCAGTTTATATAGGGAACTATAATGCACCAACCTTCTAAATTTTACAAGTGCCTTAAATTCTAATATTATCAATACACCTAATTTGGTTAGGAAAGCACTCCTTTATATATCCTTGTGTATTAATACATATTGTTGCTCACTTGTCTCTAACTATTCCTAGATTAGCTACTCTTGAATGCAACGCATTTTTTACAGTTTGATTGCCCTATGAAAAAACTAATCGTTTTCTAGAGCCCTTAGAGTCTGTAAACCCTACTTAAATGTTAAATAAAGACCCTGTTGGTATAAAGCCTTGTATTACCAGGTAGTAATTAGACAAAGCAAGACTAGATCCTTACATCTTCGGCCAGGATACAGACCCAGAAGAACTCAAAGAATATACAAAGGTTCTGGATATATTGTCAAAAATCTTAAGTATTTATCCTGCAGTGTTAAAATTATCATTCTTCTTATTCTTCAGATTTAATAACTCAATGTACATTTTTATCCCTTTCACTATATTATGAGTAATGGAAAAATAGTCCAATGATTATATATAGGAAAATTTGACTCATGTTTATTAAATGTAAGCTAAAGTTTAGGTAATTTAAACTGATTATTTAACAAATGTACAGAATAATAGAATTTCAAGTGAGGAAAGACGTGTTCTTCATGAGTGGATTTTCGATATTTTTGAAGAGTATGGATTTCCGGGTAAAACCCCTTAATTAGCTTCCACTTATCTTGATATTTTTATGTCAACTGTACCAATAGCTCAGCCTCATTTGCTCGAAACCATTGCTGTACTTTGCTTTTCACTCGCTTTAAAGTTCGATTAGAATATTGTAGTAAATTTCAATGATTTATAAGGAATGTGTAAAAGAGGGTTTAGTTAAGGTAAAAACTATGAGCTTATTTTACTACAGATCTTGAATTGAAGATTAGACTATCCAACTTCTAATGAGTTTCTAAAGCTTTTGATGTATAAAACTACAAGTAACATTGATATTGAAACGTTCTGCAAGCAGGCTAATAGCTTCATTGCGTTGTGTTATTGTGATTATGATTTAGTCAAGTTTGGGCCTATTGTTATTGGAATTTCTTCTGCAAGCTGTGTTATGGTAAAGTTTGGACATAAGCAGTTTGAGATGGAATGACTTTAGAAAGTCAATTAGCTATTAGGCATTGATCTTTATGTGGTAAAATAATGTGTTGATTACATTAATAAGAAGGTTGAGCTTTTGAGTGATCAAAGTACTGAGCAGTCTAATTAATCTATTATAAATAATAAAATGAATTTTTTATTTAAGGATGTGTCGAGGAATTGTATTATGATTTATTAGTGTTATGATTTAAATATAGTGTAAATCATTTGGAAATGTATAATGCCAAGTAATTTGTTTATTTTAGGAGTAAACGTTCCATGCAAAAGATAATACTTGCGATAATTCATTAGGCTTTGAATGATCGTAAGTTTATTCCAGTTTAAGAATTATTGAAATGCAAAATGGTTTTAACCATTATATTCAATTTAAATATGCATAGCCAAACTTGTATTAATGTCTTAGGTCTTAATGCTTTTTTGTAGCAAAAGGTTTTATGTTTAAAATGTCCATCAAAGTTTAATAGTAGAATTATATGTGTTTAGAATAATTAAAACAATTCTATTATTTATTCTATGAAATACCTAAAGTAATGCTTAATAAATAAGCTATATATTTATAGGATTATTATACATTTCCAATCAAAGCTGCTATTGTAGAAATTAATACATATAAAATTACAATATATTACTAAATTAAGCTAAATACCCTAATTATAAATTGATTAAACATATTAAACTAATTAGAAGGGGTGCTTAAAGTTCTTAATAAGAGATTCCTTAATTTATGACAGCTAAGAAAAGCTCCTCCTTAAAAATTAGCAAACTCTTTCACAAAATCCTCTTTATAAACTTTGTTTTCAATAACAGTAATATAATTCCCTAAAAAGTCCTCTTTAACTCTCTCTTTTACTGACAGAATATTATGAATATACTGCTCTATTTTGGATTCTTAAGTTAATTTATTCCTAAAGAACAAAGGGATGATTTAAACAGTACTTGCTGATATAAGTTCATCTAGAATTTTAGGTATTGCTGACTCTAATAAAAATTACTCACATTTTACATCATAAACTTCAAATAAAAGGGTTGCCTTGGTAGTATTTTCTCCTGATCCTAATAAAATAGAATATATCAGCATAGGTTTTAGCTCTAATTCATCTACTTTTAAAAACTATCTGATAAACTTATCTATTCCTACGTAATCTTTATAATTTTGGAATTTAACACTTATTGAGCTAGAGATTTCTTGTAGGTGATTTTGATTAATTACTCCTTTAAAACTGTATTTATGAAAAATATAATCCAAGTTTTCCACATCTTCCTTTCAGAATTAAAGGCAATCCCCAAATAAACAAAGAGCTTTTTCTTCAGAATTGCTTACTTCTCTTTAGTTGGCACACCCCATTTTAATTACACTTTCATAAATATTCCGGCATATTTCTAAAACATACAACAAAATTATCTAGTATCAAATTTACACCTAAAAATCAAACAACTAATAAATTATAATAAAGTTTATACAAAATGGGCAAAAAGGTAAACAAGGTTAATAGAAGTAAAAAGCACGTTGCCTTTAAGCCTATTGCTGTTAAACCATCTGAAATGAAAGAACAGTAAAATCACAACTAAGTAAATCGATTTCTTGACAGAAGATACGGAGAAAAGAATCCTAACATTTCCCAAGAACAGAAATA
This sequence comes from Condylostoma magnum, assembly GCA_920105805.1. NCBI lineage: Eukaryota > Ciliophora > Heterotrichea > Heterotrichida > Condylostomatidae > Condylostoma > Condylostoma magnum. Next base: position 8,786 of record CAKKTI010000029.1, read on the forward strand.
TTTAGTAAGATTTTAACGTGAGAGGAAAAACATATCAAATAAAAGGAACAAATTTGAGCTAGATGATGACCTTGGATTCACTCATAATGGTATATCTCTAAATAAACTACATGATGATTTCCTAGGCTAGAATGAAGTCATTGACAGTGATTACGAGGATAGACCTTTGAAAAGATAAAAAATATAAGATGACATTGTAGAATAAGAGCATTTTGGAGAGGGAGTCAAAAGCAAGTAGGATATTTATAGTGAAATCATAGCAAATTCAAAGATAAATAAATATGAGAGGTAAAAGACAAAGGAGGCTAATGCATAACTTACTTTTGGTTTGAATTAGTAAATGAGTGAGTTATCAAATATACTTTAGTTTAGGTAGAAATAACCAAGGGAAACTGATAATTATGATGAGTTAATTGGAGATTTAAAGTAATCTGGCAAAAATGCTGCATCGGGTAAAAGAAGTAGGTTGTAGGAACTGTAAGATATATTTAAAGACTTATAGGAATCTGGCATTGATTTTGATATTTTTAATGATTATAAAAAGTTCACTAAAATTACTGAATAGTCTGAAAATAAAAGTGAGTATATACAGAATTTACTACTATACTATGATACTCTGTTATCACCCTAAAACTAAGAAATTAACATGAAGTTAACATCATTCTTGCTAAGATATACAATATAAGACTGTGATGTACTTGATTTAATGGTAAAAGGCTAATATGATGCATACTGTGAGTTAGTAGGAAAATAATGCATAAACAACGAATATACAGCTAAAAAGGAATTCTAAGAAATTTTTACTACTGATTTATAAAGCTTAAATTATAATACAATAGCCATCGCCGACATATTCTTATAAATATCTCCTTAAAGTGGATCAAATCTTCATGAATTACTTATTAGCTTTATCGCTTACATAGTCATGTATTCCCCGATTGATACAGAGGAGGAAGGAGTACAAACAGTCTTAATAATGAATATCTTATATGTAAGGTATATCAAACCAAATAACTACTACATACCTGAGTACTGGCGAGGTTTATAAAGGTTAAGTCAATTTTATGAGAATGAATAATTACAACAATGCAGTTTACAAGATATGGTAAAGCAGTAAACTTGGGGTAATATTCTATACAACACACAAATCCTACTGAATAAATCATTCGAGCAATTCAAACAATACCCAGCATTAAATTACTTACAAAAAGGATTAGAATTACCCCTAAACTTGATACAAATAGACGGGTTCTAATTCAAACAGGACAAAGTCTAAGAAATTTAAACCTATGAACCACTAATACAAGGAAAAGTAAATTAAAAGTATTCAAGTAAAGACTCAAACAAGCAAAAATCTGAAACAAAGATGCTAAAAGAGTAAGTAAAATCAACAAGAAAACTAGCAAGACGAGCCTTACACCAAGAATCATTAAGCAAGGCTAAAAGAAACGAGGAACTGACTCAATTCCGCACTCAAAGAGCAAACCAGAAACGTAAACACACTCGCAAGATACTAGCAGAAGCTGAATCAGACTTCCAGAAAGTAATGTCAGCAGCTAACAGTGAGAAGAAGGCCAAAAGAAAGCGTGTTTTGAAGGGCGGCAATAAATTTTAGTAGTTAATCAAATTTTCATATAAAATTCAAATGGAGTAAAGATCAAATGAAATTCCTGCAATGACATGGTCCTGGGGC
>CAKKTI010000029.1:10578-39480 GCA_920105805.1 Condylostoma magnum
AAGGGCGGCAATAAATTTTAGTAGTTAATCAAATTTTCATATAAAATTCAAATGGAGTAAAGATCAAATGAAATTCCTGCAATGACATGGTCCTGGGGCAAAAACAAGGATGGGGAATTATCTTAATCAAGTAACAAGGATGTTTTATTACCCAAGCCAGCCAAGGGTCTTCGGGGGAAAAACTTGATAATGGTAGCATCAGCAGGTTAGCACTCAGCAGCTGTTGATAATACTGGACGCTTATATGTTGCTGGTTCTTACTTACATGGAAAATTAGGACTGCAAGACCTAACTACAGTATGCGTTCCTACTTTTACACTTGTACAGGAGCTAAGAGACTGCGCGGTAGTATAAGTCGCATGCGGAGATTATCACACTTTATGTTTATGCAATGATGGAACTGTTTATACCTGGGGAGGGACTTTACATAAGAAGCTGGGGTAAAGAGGGAAAGAGTTGAATAAGCCGGGAATGGTTACTACTCTGTAGGGAAAGGATATTGTGTACGTAGATTGTGGAGATTTCCATAGTGTGGCGTTGACTGCTGATGGAAAGATTTATTCGTGGGGAGGAGGAGGAAGTTTTTTCAATAGAGGACAATGTGGCCATGGCCACACAAACGACGTAGAAAGTCCAGAACTAATTCAAGGCTTAAAACAACATTTCATTACTTAAATTTCCTCAGGAGGCTACCACACTTTGGCTTTAACAGACAACAACGAGGTATTTGCATGAGGCAGTGGTCTATACGGTGAATGTGGCTTTGGTGAGTTCATAAGTACATCGATACCTCGAAAAGTGATTCTTCCCTGGGTAAAGCGCCACTAGGACCAGAGTCAATACGGTAGCGTGAGTTAAATATCAGCAGGAGGGCACCACTCCCTAATACTTACAGAACACGGCCATGTGTTTTCCTTTGGGTTTGCCTCGCATGGGTAGCTGGGGCTAAGATCAACAGTAAACTAATGTGAGGCATAACACGTCGCATGTCTAAGAAACAAACGCATAAAAATGCTTGCTGCTGGGTGAAATCATTCGTTAGTTTTAACTCAGCAAGGGGACATCTTTGCATGTGGATACGGTTTATATGGGCAACTTGGATAAAACAGTGATGAAAGTATAACACACTTTGTACATGTGAGAGATTTTGGGCCTAAAAAGGTAGAAAGAATATATGCTGGGGGCAATCATTCTTGGGCTCTTTTGGATCCGGCATAGCCACTTAGATTTGATTATGAGCCGCCCTCTCCTGTACTTTCTGAAGTATCCAGTCCTTAAATTACCCCTATGGCTTCCCCTGTGCCGGGGAATGCGGATATATCTAATCAGGATCTTCCGGTTCAGCGTCCTGAGTATATACTACAGGTTGCCTATACTGATGTGCAGTACTGTCATAGGTTTGTAAGATTTTAGTTGAAAGAGAATACAATAGAACAGGGGAAAAAGAAAGCTGAGAAATTTGTGCATAAAATGTACCAGGCTGAGACGGGATTGCAGTATCATAGGATATAAGAGGACGATGACATTGTTAGTACAACAGAGGAAGGAACTTAGATTATAAGTTAAGGTACAGGGGATAGTTTCACTTGCTTGCTAGTATGTGACCCGGCTAGAAACACCCCACCTATACCCACCAGTGAGTTTACAGGAGATCCACAGTAGAATCTTATTGCATTAAAACCGCAGTAATTGACGTCAAATCCTGTATAATGTGCATTGTCTGAGTGGATCAGAATGTTTTTGAGGCAAGTTGGAGCCTTTTGTGCTGTTACTCCCAAGTTTTTTGAGCTAAGACCACTCAATTTTTATATGCCCAGTTAATAAAATGTTTTGTTAAAAGTTTATCTAACGCTATTTAAAGAGGAAAATAGCCAGGCAAATACCCACATGCTACCAAATCCGATAAAAAGTCCTGATGTACCGTTGGATTATTAGGACTTCTAAGTTGCAGAGGCAGGTTTTTGCTCGTAGTAGTTTGAATGCCCTCTATCTTAATAACTTTTCACAGTTGTTCCTTGGTAAAACGCGCTCAAATGCTCTTACTTATACTTAGAAAATGTGTACCTACCATTCTAATTGTATTCCTGAAAGGGATCTCTATACTATCTAGTTTCACTTTATCTATAAAACTAATATTTAGGATGTTACTTTTGATTTTCCCTTTTTTGCTAGAAAGGAGTGCCCCTTTATCTCGCTATTTTTGAATCATATTCATCTTTTGACTTCTTATTCCCTAATATTTCATAAGCTTAGCTCACAGCTTTAAATTTTTCAGCGTTTCCTGTTGGCATATCAGGGTGATAACTTTTAGCTAAGGATAAATAAGCGGATTTTATATCACTTGACGATGCTTTGTTATCTACATTAAGTACCTAATAATAGTTTTTATTATTAGAAAATGATCTAAATATATAGGTCTTCATTTTTATTAGTAACTATAAGGCTGGTGTCACTGACTTTCCGGTTGTCATTGTTTTGTATATTTTAATCAGCCTTTCTTTCTTTGATCCATTTTGAAGTGTGTCTTGCAATCTTTAATCCGTGACTTCTCTTAGTCCTTCTAATATGCTAGTATATTTGTTTTAGTTTTTTTCTAAGAACTTGTCTCTTTGTAAAAACTTTCGGGATCTTTCTTGTATAATACCGAGTCTTCTTCTGGCTGAAGGACTTGCTAGTTTAAACCCGGCTCCATTTCCCAATCTTACCCTATGGTTTTTGGCTAGTAAACCTAAATCCTTCCTGCAATTTAGCTTCATTCTAAAGCAACTTACTAGTCTACGTCTAATTTGCTCAGAGAAGTGTTAGATCATTTCAGTCTTTTTTAGCTTATAAATTCTTGAGTGGTCTGAGTCTACCTTTACAGTGTATTAGGATTTTTGATTGAGTAGTATGCATTCCTCTGCAATTATTGAGCCTTAGTTCCCATACAGCAACTCACTTTGATTCCGTGTTATGATGATTTGGCCATGGGCTACCATGAACATAGAATCGTACATTTTACCTTATTTTACAATGATATCTCCTTTTTGATAGTAATGTGTTGTTATTGAATATGCTAATTACTCCTTCTACTGCTTTGATAGTTCTTTGCACGGCAGATAATCGTTTATGTATTTAATTTTGTTTATTAGTTCTAAATCCAACTTAGCTTTAATTAAGTCCATGAAAACGTATCTAGAAATAGTTAGAGTAATTGTAGACTAAAGAGCAATTCCTGTATGGACTCAAGGCCTTCCTTTCATTTATTCAATTAACCCGATTATTTTACCAGGACCTAATGTGAAAATACTAGTCTTTTAGTAGTTTTAAACGTCTATTTATCCGATTAGTATTAAGAACAGTTTATCACATCTGCTGGATTTTTAGAATAGCACTGATTATTATGGAAATTCTTCGTAGTTTAAGGATTAGTAAATCTAGAATTTCTCTTCTCGATCTATACCGCGTAAGAATTCCTGAAATGAAGTAAATTTATTCAGACTAAACTCAATAAAGTTTAAATCTTCTGAGGATTTTTCATCCTTTTGTAATATTTCTTTAAGCTATCGAAATAATTGAAATTTATTTGTAGTCATATTTATACTAAATGTAACTGCAATTTATTACTTATATAGTGAAGCCAAAAGGAGTGTACTTAGTACGTAATTTATTTATGTTAACAAAAAGATACAATTCCTCATAAGCTAATAATCCAACATTTTTCCTAATCTTTACTAACTAAAACTCTATTGATAATTTTTCTCGAATAGCAAATGATGATCTGCTAGTCGATCCAAACCTTCTTAAAATTCTTCAAGTGCAGCAAACAGTGACACCTTTACAAAACTCTATCCAGCCTGTTCATGAGGAATTACAGCAACTCTTTAATCTTTTAAGGCCTTTTAGAAGTAAAATGATGAGGGTGTCATTCCTAGTTATGACGCATCTTCTATTAAACTTTTATTTTATTGAAGCTTTAGTGTAGCAAATCCACCTCCTTGAATTTTACCTAAAGGAAGAGTAGATTAGTTCACTAGATCAATCTTTCTTGAAAGATCCTAATCAAATTAACTTTATAGCTCAGCTTTATCTGTTAAATCTTCATCGTAAGTGAGTCCGGCTGCTAATTACCCTAAGGTATTAGTATTAAACATCGACCCTAACTTAAGCATATGTGTTTTTATATCAGAATCAATGTTTCTGAATTATATATAGCCCCCTCGTAGGCCGTCTAGGCTTAATCTACTCTTTGACACTGAATTTAAACTAAATAACTCAACAGGGCTTTGCAGTTCACTTATGATTTTATTGAAGGAAGTAAAAGGTTAGATTTACTATAATGTGTATTCCTGATAGGTCTCATCAGCAATAATCAAAAGCGACTTCTCTTCACAAAACCTTACAATTTCTACCATTTCATCCTCTGTTAAAACTGACCCAGAAGGATTTCCGGGGTTTGATATCACAATTGCCTTAATACGAATTCCTAATTTTTTCTGATTTTCTATCAATTTCTCTATTTAACTAATGTTTATCTTCCATCCCTCATCAGTAAAATCATACGGATAGTGCAAGGCTCTTGCTTTTCTTATTTAAATCTAAGCTTCAAAACTATGGTTTCCAGGTGCTGGTACTAAAACTCCTACTCTAGCACTGTTTAAAATGGGAGAAAGCACAGATTAAATGGAATATTTAGAGCCATTCGTAAGAAAAATGTCTGATTCTGTGATGTCCCGGGTTCCATCTCTCTTGTTTATGAATTTGGAAATTTAGTGCAATGAGTATTGTATGCCCTGACTGCAGGAATAAGCGCCTACACCTCCTTCCACCTTTCCTAATATTTCCTCAGCTTTTCTTATGACTATCTCGCTGTAATTTGAGTTTATGTTTTAGTTTAGGAGAAGAGATAGCACTTATTGGAGCTGGGAGTTAGGTTACTGTACATTAGATCCGGTTAGGTTTAATTTTGCCACTTGTTCCGGCTGATTATTAATTGTTTTCTGGGTTTCTTGGTATCCGTCTTCTTAGAAGTTAATGATTTATGGACTTATTTTGTAGAGCTTCATTTGCCCTTCATACGCAAATTGCCGGTAGAGCACAGAGGGTACAGTTAATAGTCGCTTGGTTAACATTTATTGTATTTAAAAAAATGAATTTTTTAAACGGATTGAAGATAGTTAGAGCTTTATTGGAGTAATTATCAACTTATTTAATTGTTTCTATGCAAGTTGTAAGAATTGCTGTATGTAGATTTTATTTTACAGCAACAGTCAATTTATATGCTTGGAAATTTTAAATAATGTATACTATTGCTTATTACATATCTTAATTTAACTTATTGTTATTTTCTATATTTAGACTCGATCAATGACATGAATTACTACTTGATCCTTATTTGCTAATTAATTTTTCCTGTATAACATTAAAAATATTGTATACTTGATAGATTCAACTGCATGTATGATTCAATACAACATTAACCAAAGCTAAAACAACACATTATACCAATAAAATATTACTAAATGATTGCTTTCCTCCCGAGCTCTTTTCCACATGAATGGCAATGATGCTTTACATCCTAGCAACTTTTACAGCAAAAGGGTAAATAATTGAACGGAAATATGCAAATACTCACACAGATTAAAATCCCACATATTCCAACCTTCCTATGAACCTGAGTAGTCGCAGTCTTTTTACAGGAATCACAAGTAGCTTATTACGGATAAGAGTCCCAAACTTAAGGATGAATGGTAGGCTAGCTATTTTACTAAATTTATTACTGATTACTCTGATATTATTCATAGCCGGCAATAGGTGCAACAGACCCGGACATCTCAGTTCCTTGATTTTAGTTAATATACACGTTTTCTTAACTTTAAGGTTAGTAACCTCCATAGCCTCCCCCTTAAGGAGCCTGCTGTTGATACCCGGACATTATTTTTATACTACGATTTTAAAATATACTACATTAATACTAAAAGTTACCTAACTAAATATTAGAGTCAGTGCTTGATCCGTAATCCACTGGATTATTCATCGAGTCTCCAAAATCAAAGGCAGGTGTTGCTTCTATATCTAAGAACCCATTTTCAGTCACAACCTTTGAATCGGTTAAATTGACATGATTGATATCAGGTAATTAAATTTTCAACTCAGCTAACTTTTGTTAGATCACAGGCATTGCAACTTTCATTAAGAAGTTAAAAGTGGTTTATAAGCCTTAGGTATCGATTTCACCCGAAACCTTGCTGTCCTCTGCCTTTAGTTGAGTAATTTCAACTTCGTATAACTGCGCGCTTAAATGCCAATCTAGAACCTAAGCTACAGCTTCAAGCTTTATTTCATTATCAAACTTAACTGCATCTCCTTCGCCTCTTACATTCAATCCACATAAAATGGACAGATTTGCACTCAAGAGGCCGTATTTATGAGCAGATGTTGGCTCACTAAGATTAGCAATAGGATTCTTCAATCCTTGGCATATCAAGTCAATTGGTTTATCAGCCCCAAACTTCTGCACAATTCCAGGCACAAATCCTTCTAAATCAGTAGTGTCTAGCTTGATAGGAGATGATGATGGAATAAGGTTACTAGAAACGTTAAAGTGGAATAGTCCGGATTCATTGGCGGAGTATAAGGCTGAGTTGATCAAATAATCAGACACTTGTATCTTGACTCCTTATGCAGATCTGGTGAATCTTGGCATGTCAATTCTAGGGGGAATCGGAGGGTGTGTATTAGGCTTTTTATAGTCCACTACTCTACCGTTTATGTCAGCTGATATTAAAGTGGTAGTTACTCTGGGATTCTCAGTCAACATATAGTCAGCCTCTAATGTGGTATTAGGGATTTTGACATATGTGGGAAGTCCTTCGAAGAATTTGTTAAGTCCAGTGGCTGCTTGGTCCTTGATAGCATTTCCAATCAAGGTTTGTAGAGTGGTTTTCAATGGTCCTTTGAACAGTTTAACTAGCCAGGCTGCTACGTCGGCTATTATATTACCTTGAGTTGTAAAATCAATAGTTCCTATTGTCACAACAGATTCCTGTATTTAAATCTCAAGTTTTCCATTGGATTCTGATAAAAATACCTTTAATTCTGCTGTGGCATCAGAAAATCCGAATTAGGCAGTTCCACTGCCTTTGATAAGTGCCGCAGTATAGGCAAAATCAGCAGCTCCAGATGCTCCAAGATTTTTGATAGTCAAGGCAACAATTCCCTGTCCTTAGAAGTCCAAGTTTGTTTGTTTTACATCAACCTTGAAATCACCGATCTTTATATTGGTCAGACTAACTGAGTTGTTGAGAATCTTAGGGCCCAATGTATCGTGGATGTCCGGGATGGTAATTGAGTTTATGTTCTTCATTAGGATTGGGAGAAGTTCGTCTTTAGCAGAATTAATGGCACTGTCATTAACACCTACACGTAGGCCGGCCTTTTGGGCAAATGTGGCACTTAGGAGAGATAATAGGGTTATGGAGAACATATTTTTATTGGTGGGAAAGATGCGAGAGGATTATTTAGAAGTTGGTGGTGGTAAAAGATTTAGTGTTTATTGTAGTTTAAGGATAGGGGATAGTATCAATAGTACTTGAACTAGGACCTACTGTTAGAAAGGTAAATAGTCGCAAGTCACGATTGTTTATTGATAGAAAGGGGAAATTTAAGTGAAAGATAGACTATATAGCTGTATAAATAATTATTTTATACTTAGTGGAGTAATAGTAACTATTAAGTTTAAAAGGTGTTCCTTATAATTAAAATGGATCAGTTGATACTTTAGACTTATAATTTGGTAATAATAAATTTTTTAATAAACCCTACATAGGAATACAGTAGTTGGATAATTAATTATTACCTAGCATTATTTAAAACAAATTACATATAACTAAAAATACTTCAAAACTTCTTATAAATATGCTTTATTTTCTGACCGATAGAATTTGTAACAGATCTGTAATAAATAAGTAAATGGAAAATTGCCATAGCATCAAATTTGTCGAGTAGAACTTTTAATCTATCTATTAACAATCTGAAAATTAATCTCTTGTGCTTGATGTTCTAAAATGATTAGGACAAATTTCCTTCTCAAATGATCTTAAAATATTTCTAAAAGAATTTCCCACTGCAGATTAAGAAAGCTTAAAGGAAAGAGCAATAAATGCTTCAAAGTAACTAGGCTGAAAAAAAATAGCTAATTAAATTGATACATTTGATAAACTCAGATCAATGAAACAGAGTTCAATTAATTCCACTGGTAGATTGATGGGCAGTCATGTTTACAGCGGTAATATCCTTAAGTAGCTTATAAAGTCCAGCTAATTCGATTAAATAAGCCAATTTTTACATTAATTAGCCCCAGATAATGATAGCTTGATAAAACTATTGTAAAATAAGTATTATAAGTTAGTTAAAGATATAATAATCTATCACCGTTTATTTCATAAGGAAAAGATCTAAGATTTCCAAGGAGTTATTATTAAGCTAATTTACTTGATACTAGATCCAGATTGCATGGATATTTCTCTCATTATATTGCAACAGCTTTAAAGCATTACTCTTGCATAATTCATCATCTTATAAAATACTATTGAGAAGTTATTGGATCAAGGGTAAGAGTCCATTATTTTATCCCATATAAACCCAATAAGAATATGCATTGCAGTATCATAATTACTTCTAAAATTGAAAATATTGCTAAGAGTAAAAGAGAGTCAAATAGAACAACTACGTATGAAATTCATTAATTTAATCTGTCATTTTCAGGATAATATTAGTGATGTTGATGCACTAGTATTCCTATATAATGAAAAATTAGGAAATACTCACTTAGTTAACATACTCTTAGACGATAAAGCTGATTATATAAGTATTTTGAACTAAAAGATAATGGTAAAAATTGTATTGCAAATTTTATTCAAAAAGTTCCCACCTTAAATAAACTTTTAATATTGCTCTTTGTTAGTATAAGATTTTTTTATTAGAGAAGATACCTTTAAAGCTGATATATTTTAGTATTCGACGTGAAAAAACATGATTTTGCCTCGATTAATTATAGAAGATTGCTTTAGACTCTATCTTTTCATAAAATACTTTTAATTATCTTATTTGTATACATATAATGGCTTAATTTTACAAGAGCCTGGCCATTCTATGGAAATATATCAAGAAGCATAAGATAATATATTATAAATACAAGCAGACTATACTAATATGTCTTCATTGCTAACTCTTTTATTTGCTATTTTAGTATAAAGAGTATGCATGAAAATTATTTTAAAAGAAAGTTTATTGAAGTCCTATTACTATTTATTAGATTTTTTCATTGTTGTTATTGGATCGTACATGATATTTGAGCTAAATTTTGAGGATGTAAATATAGATCTTGTAATATCCCTAAATGCCTTCATTTTAGCTCTTCTTTGTCTGAGAATCTTCTGGATTTTAATGTTTATATAAAAAATAGCAGGCACTGTAAGACAAATTTTATTAGTTTTGATTGATATTTTACCGCTGCTTTTAATATTCAGTTTTATTCTTTTATCTTACTCTATTTTATTATGAGCCTATTACTGATAAGCAAGTGAGAACTATAGAACTGTGTCTCTTTCTATTCAAACACTGATAAAAGTGACTTTAGGCTCCGTAGATTTTGATGTGTTTGATAAAGATGAGGAGTTAGGGATTATTTTACTAATCTTGTATATTGTTATATCAACAATTGTACTAATAAATGTAATAATTGCTGCTTTGAGCTCGAAATATGATGAGGCTAGTCGAAAAGCAGTTGGGTATTATGTTCTGACATTACATGATTGCTGAACTTTTAACAGATATGTAAAAAGTTATGGCTCTTTTACTGTTATGACAATTCCTTTTAACCCTTTATCTGCAATTTTAATCCTGCTTTATCTTCTTATTCCGGCACAGATGAAAAGAATAGATAAGTATTTCTGTTATTTGGGATATTTACCTATCTTTCTAATTGCAAACTGTGTATTTTTGGTAGTGAATTTAATTTTTATTGTGCCTGTATGATTAAAAATGATATATTTAGCTGTTAAATAAAACAGCGTGATCATGGTAATCAAAGCTTTTGGATTTGGATTAGTTTACGCTTTTTAAAAGTTGTTGAAATCTTTTCTAATATTATGGAAACATTTATTAATCAAATAAGAATAAATAGAATAAAATCAGTATGATTTTAACTGTTTTATAAATAATGTTTAGCTTTTAATAGATAATAGTTAAGAAAGAATAATAAAGCTTGATGATATATGCTAAGATAACTTTCATATACCAGATGCAGCATTACTTTAAAAGTAAAAGTATATTCATAATAATAAAGTTATTGATTAAATAACTTAAAATATTATTCTAAAATCCTACAAAGAAGTTAATTACAAAAAATAGATCGAATAAATCTTATTCCTAGACTTACTACAACAATTTTCTACATTAGACGAAAACAATGTCTAAATAGTAGACTTAACAAGAATGCAACAACTGTTATCAAAGTGCAAAAACAGCAGCCAGCTAGGCACAATAAATCTTCCAAATTTACAAAAAGCTCTAAATCAAGTAGTCAAATTTACATAAATTTCTTACTAAACTAACCTCTAAACAACAAATTTTGCAGCAAAAGCATAGAAAGACTTTTCCCTTACTGCACTCCAATCTATGAAGCGTCTCTAGCCACCTAGCTCAATTTACTCTTCTCTTTTCTTCTAGTAATAGCCATCTATATATTTCCTTACACCGACCCCTCACTCTTCTCCACCTTCTTAGAAAGATCCCCGATTACCTGAGTAGCATACTCGTAATTAGAAATCAACGGCTATGCAGACAAGGTCTAAGCCCAGTACTTATTCCACAACGAGTCTAAGTAATGCATATCCATACTAGACTTAAAGAATGAATGCGGCAATGTGTAGTACCTCTTATAGTGCACTCCAAAATCTTCGATTTTGTTTAAAGGAACGCTTTCAAATTCATCTTATTAAGTATCTGGAGGGTTATAGTCCTCCGGATAGGTTCTGAAGCACCCGATTTCTACTTTCCCACTAGATAATGTTTTGATAGGGTCGACCACTATGGCTAGGTAAGGGTCTTCTACTTATTAATGCAGCATTTATGTTTGACAGTCGATTCCCGAAAGCCAACAGTTATACCCTGGGTGACTGTGATACCAACCTATAGTTCCTTCTGGCTTTCCTATGCTTTCTTACTGTGATATATAGTTAACCATATACAGATTGGCAGTATCCCCTGCATTTACTCTAGTTTCAGTTCCTTCTACTGGTAGTCCAAAGGCATCAAGTACTATTATCTCATCTTTTAAAAATTTCCCCTGCATAAGACCCATTATTTCAATGTTTCCTCCTTATCTTGCATGCATTACCATCTTGATAAGAGCCACTGCTGATATACGCACTCTTTTGAAGTAATGCACATCCTGCTTCCATGGAGCTTATTCTATCAACCTGTCTTACAGATCCTCGTCGAATTAGTAAATCTCAGTCTCTGTTATTTAGTTGGCTTATTCCCATTCCTCTCTGGCTCTTTATTAATCCATTTTATTATTAATCAGTCTGGGAAATATTTAAAGGTTTTTTTATATTATATGCTGACATTATTTTAGGAAATATGATTGGAAATAAACTGTGAAAGGTTATCAGAGGGTTTTGTAGTTCTAATAGTACTTAGAAAGAACTTAATTACTTATTTTAGATTGTGTAATAGCCCTAGGATTACTCAATAGATGAAAGAATGTAGTGCCTTAGTTACTTTACGAATTATAAGGGGAAAAAGGACAAATAGTTTTTAGAATAAGCTAAATATACAAAACTGGTAACAAGCGTTATACATGATAAGGAACACTTGTCCTTTCAAGAATATTCTGACCTATTAAACCATATGGGCAACTTTAATCTTGATTACTTAAACTAACTAACTAACTGGCATAAGATAAATTTAACAGATTAACTTAAGGAATATAACCTAGACGAGTTGCCTGCTAATCAAATTATAAGACTCTGCTATAATATCAACCGAATGAATTCCATACCTAAAGATTTACTCAGATTACTCATCAAATCTGTATAAGAAGAACCGGAAATCGACTTGTATAATATAAAAATGCTACTACAAATAGCATGCAATAGAGAGTTCTTAGTAAATGAGCTAATAAAACTATGCGAAAACATTTTAGTTAGAACAGATTTAAATGGCCAAAATCCTGCACAATTAGCTGAAATTTGACGAATAAGTTTATATATAAAGAAAGATAAGGATTATATACTAAAATAGAAGTTAGAGAGATAGATCTATAATGCTTTGATAAAATAAAGTGATGCAATGTTTATCCCGACCTTGTTAAAAATTTGCGGAATATATGCTGAATTTCCAAACATAGATAGAAAGCTTCTAGACAGGATGTTTTCCCTTATATCTTCTAAACTTAATAATTAGGAGATTTTTACAAGAAATTAAGTGTTTTTAATAAGCTAAAGTTTGATAAATTTAAAATAATAAGCAGGAGTAAGAATTCCTAACTAACTTATAAAAGACTTTATTGATTTCTTAGTGCAGACAATGCCAAAGTTATAATTCAACGTATCTTTGATTGCAGATTTTACAGAATGTGTGGGTGTTCTTTGTAAAGAATTGCCTTAAAATCTTTTACAAAATATCATTTAATAGGTATATTACTTAGATGATATATACAAACTTTCTATTGCCCTAACATTCTTTAAATTGAATTTAGATAATAAACAGCTGTTCCCAAGCATAGAAGAATATCTCCACAATATCAATAATCCCAAGTTGGCAAATGCAGCGATTTTGATTCTACCTAAAATTTATGACTGTGCTAATTATCAAAATGACTAAGTTTTAAGACTAGGATCAGAACAATGCTTTAATATTATTTGTTAATAGATGAATAATCAATCATAGTTTTTGCATATAAATAAACAAATAATGCATATGCAATTGAATGCTTTAGTGATACAAAGAATGAATAATCTGTATACAGTTATGACTAATTAAACTATTAAATTTAAAGATTAGTTAACCCCTATTAAATTTGCAGAATTGTTGGTATAGTTAATAAGATTCGAGGAAAATACAGTACTACCTATTTTACAACAGTTTAATGGATAATTTTCATAAAATGAAATTAAAAGATTGATAAGAAATTGTAAAAATATCAAAAATTTTCTGAAAATTGTTGAAGTATTTTAAGTCAGAAATTTTAGTATATTTATTTCAGGATTTGAGTTTCTTTAATAACTAAGTAATGATGAAACATCTTATGAGCTAATCAAGGCTTTGAATAATACAGTTTTAACTCAAAAAGATATAGAGGTAACCTCATTACATATAGAGAAAGTATTAGATTAAATCAGAAAGATATAAAAATTAGATGAAGTATAAAATTTCATAAGCTAAATTAACTAGCATCTTGCATAATTAGAGGAAAGTCAGTGGCTAAGAGTAAACATATTAAGCCTTATTTCATTTTTAAAAGAAAATGATTAAATTGACAACTCAATAATAGAAAGAATTGCACAATAATATTCCAGCGAATACATCAAACGCAATGTCAACTATAATTATCTACTAAACTTTATTGAGAATTAAACTGAAAGCAATAAATCTAATCTATTAAAAACTCTGATTCAAATACCATAAGATGCCACGATTAAAATAATTACAGAAAGAATCAACAAATTCATGCAGATACCAAAAGATAAAGAAGATGAGCAAGTGTTTATCTAAAATATCAAAAGAGCTATACAAAACTCATCTTAAATTGAAGTAAACGATTTGATATTGGCTCCTACTTACTTTTAAAATCGCATTATATAATCCAGCTTTATGGAACAACTTATCCAGATTCTGTGCTAAAAGCTTGAAGATGCTGAATTAGAAGATCATTAAAAACTCAGAATAATAGACTTATATGCTCCTTATAAATACTAATTTGTTGCCTAATTTCAAAATTAAATGATTATGTCATTGAGGAACCCTGAAAATCTTGATTCAATGTAAAAAGTTTAAATATTAAACTCCTTGGCTATAAATGGAAACGCAAATAATCAGATAATTGAAGCTTTTCTTTAAGATTTTATTGCAAACTTTGACTAATATCAATAATTTTCAGTATAGATACTTAATTCATTGGCAGATCTTAGATAAGAAGGTAAAATGGAAGCTTAATAGGTTTTTGATATTTACAGTAAAAATATTATACATGCAACAGATGGAATGGAACTATTAAATGCAATATATGCGTCTATTATATTTAGTCCTAATACTCCAGGTATTGATAAAATGATAGAATAATTTAACTCAATACAAAGTATAGATGGGTTTATTCCAAAGTAGTTCATTTTAGGTTAGTATTTTAATATTTACCCTAAACAATTTAATAGTAATCTAGAATTTTAAAGCAAGTAATGAAACACAAATGAGCTCTTATACACGCCTATGTATAGATTTTAACAGTTATTTCAGTAAATAAGTAGAATTCACCAAGACACCTAATAATTCGCGCAAATTGAAAAGGCTATCTATCCCATATACATTCCTAGCTATAATATTGGACTACTTCCTTTAACTTAGATGTCCTTCAACTCATGAACAAACGATCTAATTGGCCAAGTTCACTTATACCAATAAGTTTTATAGAGTCAAAATGTTAAATTGCATACTTTTGACTGCTAAGAGGTCTATGGTAAAAGTGATGAAGAATTCAGCAACTGGATTAACAGTATAGATTTATGAGTAGATTTAATAGAAATTTAATAAAATGAGTAGCATAATAGGGTAAATAGGAGAAATACAGCTTGTAAAAGGTATTTCAGATTAGTTTATATAGATTAATTTTATATAGCCTCATAATTATATATTCTCCATTACATTTAAATATAGAATTAAGACAATTTCATCATAGCTGATAAGTTCTATTTTACTATAAATCTAAAGTAAGTCTAATAAATCATCGTAATCTTAAAAAAAGCAATAAAATCTCACAATAAATAATTCTCTAAAATCTATAAAACCAATACTGATGGATTCTGACATGTTTTTTAGTGCTTAAAAGCCAAAAAATGTGGTAGAAATAATAAAATGCAAGAATAATATAACTTTTAAAGGCAGTTACAAGTGAATTTCAGGGCTAATAAGCAGAACAATAGCAAATTATCTAATAATGATTCAACTCCGACACAAAAGGAGAACTTCTGAGGCCCTAAAAGTAAGTTTAGCTCTTATAGTTCATACAAAAACCCTAACACAAACACCCAATATCAAACTTAATAGAAAGGTTTGAAAATACCTCTTCCTTTTGGAAACCTTCCTTATGCCAAAGCCAAGAGAGCAGAATACCTTCAACACAATTTTCAAAGAGCTAAATATTTCTATAAAAAGGCCATTGAGACCAATGACAGAGCTGAGAGTGCAGTAAAGGATCTAGCAAGTCTTCTACACCAAAAGGGAAAAACATAAGAAGCAATAAGAATAATGGAACAGTACAAAAATCTGATAATAGAAGAACCTGATAAATATAATAATTTGCTTGCTAATCTTCGCAAATAGTCAAACCCCAGTGGAAATAGTTTAAATAAGTGCCTAAAACTATCAGAACTAGGCGAAAACTAGAGATAAGATTATGTTTGTTCCCTATTCGCAAATTCCTCCAGAATTCAAAAAATCGAATTTCAATAAGAGAAGGGGTACTATGTTGCTTTTATTTACTTTTAAAGTCACTCATCAGCTAGAAAGACACTTGAAGGATTTAAGTGCTTCGATTCTTTACTGATTGAATGGGTATCTACACAAGGAGAGGTAATAGGCGATGCTAATCCTGCAAAACATAAAAAGGAACAAAGAAAGCGAAATCCCCCATTTGAGTACTTACTGTTTGAGCGAGACCCTGATAACTGGGTTTTACCTATGCCGATTGACGGAGACTTTTCAAGCAGTGATGATGACGGAGTCAACGAAAGTTTTTGCAAGAAGCTGATTGGAATTTCATTATATAATGAAATGATGGAATAGTTATGTTTATAATTTTTTATCTGATATTTGTCTAATGTTGATTATTTCATAAATCGTGCATATTATAAATGCAGGAATAAGACACAGACTAATTCTTAGAAAAGCATCGAAATAACATGCGGAAGTACATGCAGATGCTTAGCATGGATAAGCTTCCTGAACGTCAGGTTTAATCAAGGCCTAGTATTGACTCTACTTTGCAAAGGCTAAAAAGCAACTATACGTCTAGTGAGGATATTTAAATAAGTGTATAATAAAGTAAATCATCATCAAGTTTGAGTTATAGTCCTGCTAATAGTCTTGATGATGATAGTATGAGGAGTTATATTGAGAATATCAAACGAAAATATTTAAATTCAGGTTACTAGGAGACATACGAATCATTTACTTCAGTTACTCCATCGGAGGAGCCTCTTATTGATTTAAGTACACCTACCAAGGAGGAATCTGATACTACACAAAATGAACCAACTTTAGACTTATTATCTCCGATATAATAGCAAAGATTCTTATTTACAGATAGCTTTTAAGAGGAAGATAAGGTTGATATAAAGCGATCTAATTCTTAAAGGATACTCGATTCTTTTAAAGAGTCAATGCAGCCTATAAGAGCACAAGAAAGATTACTGAGTATGGGGAATATTGATACATAAGCTAAATAAGAAAATAAGCAAAATAATTTGATTTCTTTTGACTAATTCTTATCAACCTAAAAGGATAAAAAAGTTGTAAAGATTATAAGTCCGTTATAAAGCCCTTAGAAAGATGATACACGAAACAAATATAAGAAGTTATAGATTAACAGTCCTAGTCCCTAATCAAACAACTCTTCTCCTATTCCCAATAAAAAACTAACAATTAGCGGTCCTGATAAGCTAATCAATGACTGTATAAGTAAAATAATTACAAAAAAACTAGGACTTAAACCATCTAAAAAGGAAGTCTGTACTCCAAAGCTAGCTTATTTGTCCAAACCTATAAGAGATACTGCTAATGAAAAACTTCCAATTAAAAAATCACCTAGAAATAAAACAATTCCTAGCTTTGATTAATTTATAAAATAGAATAACAGCCAAGCACCCTCCCGGAAATTTAGCCCACTTAGAAAGACCAGTAAACCAGTTGATATTGTTACAGTTTTTCAGAGGGACAGAGAACTATAGCAGCTGTTAAAACAAGAAGAATAGATACAGAATAAAATCAAAGAACTGGAACATTTCATGCAACAATTACAAGCAAACAATTCGTATTTAATTAGTAATTAAATTTTGTAAAATATGAAATTAATTACTAATCAAAATTTTTCCTTCTAATTTCCCTGTTATTGAAAATGTATGATGCATTGAACAAATCTGAGCTTAAGAATCCTGTAATATCATGAACTCCTTTCTCCCTAGCTTCTTTCTCCAACTCTTCGATAGATATAGTAAGTTCATTAAACGGAGTATCAGCCAATCTCATTGACTCTAGATCAATATTCCTAGCTGATTAGATCATTCTCCACTTATCCATGAAAATCCTTTGAAGACTGTACAGCAATAATGCATACGGCTCATCTGTCTTATTCAAGTACTGTCTAAACTTCCTTTATATCTCTCTTTGTATATTATGCTTTTAAGACTAGGCATAACTTTCCAGTAGAATAGAAATTGCAACATCAATATCTTCCTCTCTAACATCCCTTAGATGCATTCTAGCATGTGCCTCTGCCATTCTTATCAGGCTTTCAATATGTCTTACAGTAATCACCATGCCTCCATACTACGCACTGAATTGTCTTATCTCTGAGTAAAACTTGGTTATTTTATCCATATCAACATCTAAAATCTAAGGCTTAACAAACTGTCTGGCGTACAGAATATACTTCTTAAGCATCCTTTAGGGAATTGGAGGATCCATATTCTATTGTGTACCTTCAAACCCATAAAACTCCTTTTCAGTCTCAGGATTACTATTAATATGGGAATTTATAACAAAAGTAGCTAAATTCCTATCAACATCTAAATTAACTTCGTCTTTTACTACAACAAGAATATCAAATCTAGACAAAATTGGCTCAGTTAGATCCACATTCTGCATAAAGTTCTTAGTTGAGTCATACCTTCCTCCAACTGGATTAGCAGCTGCTATAACTGCACATTTTGCCTATAAAGTAGTAACAATTCCAGCCTTAGCAACAGAAATGGTTTGTTACTCCATTGCTTCATGAATAGATGTCCTATCTTACTCGTCCATTTTATCAAACTCATCAATTAAGCATACACCGTTATCAGCCAGTACCATTGCTCCGCCTTCCAGTACCCATTCCTGAGTTATAGGATCTTTATGCACACCGGCAGTCAAACCTACAGCAGAGGCTCCTTTGCCTGTTGTGTATACAGACCTGGGAGCTGTTTTTTGTACGTATTTTAAAAACTGACTTTTAGCTACTCCTGGATCTCCTAGTAACAAAACGTTTATGTCACCTCTAATCTTATGTTTACCATTCACATCCTTGCGCTGTCCGCCAAACATTGATAAGGATATTGCTGTTTTTATGAACTTGTGGCCGTATATAGAAGGTGCTATTGATTAGATTATCTGTTGGCCTATGTCAGGGCGTTGTGCCATTGCTCTTATTTCAAATTTATCCTCATCGGTTAAAATCCCTATTTCAGATTCATGCAGAGGACGAATTGACACTGCTTCTATTATAGTAGCAAATACTGGAAAACTATGTTTTATGTTAAGTCCTACTTCGTAGGAATATACGAAAATTCCTGTTAAATCAACTATTTCCCCAGCCCTTACAATATCTATCTAATCTCCTAATAGAATAACTTCTTTATGCATGGGAACACGACCAGCTGGAACATTTTCAGGACTTTCTTACAAAGTGATTTTTTAATAGTTCCTGTATATTGTCTCATCACTTGTGTGATAAGGACCTCTAGAATTACAGCTTCCGCACGACCCCAAATTAGGCTCATCAAACGTATTGTTATATATAGGGCCTTTCTTTTCTCCACATTTGACACAAAATGCCACTAATACCTTTAAATGCGGGAAAATTCCAGTTCTTCTAGTAACTACTCCAGTTACCCTAATAAGTTTAAACAAATGTGTATATCTTAGATTCCTCAGTTGATCCCTTATAGGCAGATCCTTGATTCTTACAAAAATCTCAGTAAAAATGTTAGAATATGCATTAAACTTCAACGTTGCAATTCTAAACGCTGTTTCATTTAAAATCGGTAATATCAACTAAGGCTCATCAGCTACCCACAACGCAATAGTAGGTGAAAAATTACTCAAATGCCTATAATCAACCTCTAAACTCTACTTATTCTCTGAGCACATATCAGCAATAACAGACTCATAGTAAAAGTTCCCACTTTCATCCTAAAACTCCGTCAAAAACCTTTCAAACTGCCTACAAATCCACCTTACACACCTCCTTTCCTTAATCCACGACTTTAGCTTTCCCTTAGCATCCTCTGGATCAATTGCCATCTCTTCCTACTCAACCTCCTCATCGTCCATTCCCATATTAATCTAGTGTTGCATTGCCCTATGCCTTGACAATAAAGCTAGATCTATAGTCTGCTCATTGGTATCAAGCATTGCCTATGGCAATCTGGCCCTTTCCATACTCTATACGTTCTCTCTTTCCTGCATTTCCATCTCCGCCTGTATTCTAGCCTCATAATCCATATCTGAGTACTAATCCTCATCAATTCCTTCTTACTCATATGTATCTAGCTCTGGAATAGCTCTGTAGTCCTCCTCAACAAAATCGTCTAAATTCTCCCCGGAACCCTCACTGCCACTGGGAAGATCGTCTTATAACACATTTTCCTCTTCTGCCTCGGATTCTGAAGGTTAGCGTCGCCTGCGACGTCGTGAAGGTTGTTTACGTTAACTCTAAGTAAAAGGTACCATTTTGCTCCCGGGTGTTTATAAATGGAGCGGGTTTTGGGAGAAAGTGTTGTGGTAAATGGAGTTGAGGGGGAAGTGGTAAGTTGTAGGCAGGATGGAGAGTGGGTTAAGAGGATTGGAAGGGCTGTTAAGCAGGGGCAGTGTAAGAGGGTAGAAATTGTTGGGGTATAGGTTGATTAGGAGGATATTTTAGGGATGCAGGAGGCTGGAGTTGGGTAGGTGTAGGAACTTGGGTTAAGAGCTTGTGGGATTAGGGACTCAGAGGCTTTAAGGGATATTTTTGGGAGATTTTAGAAGTTTGATTAGATTTTGAGCTTAGATCTCACTGAAAATTAGTAAGTTTTAAGTAGGCTTAATGATCAGATTGGAGAAAAGATTTGTTAGTATATTGAAGCATCGGGGAAATTGCAAACAGTTGTTTTAGATTCGAATTTGTTCTAAGAAACTGATTTTGGGCTTAGTTTATAACAAAATTAAAGCATAGAGAAGTTTTCAGTTTCTTATAATCCTTTGACTTTTGAAGCTATCTTTTCATTGCTGGATTGCTTGACGATTAATCTATAGTTAAAATGATTAGATATGCTTGGAATATAGTTTAATGGGAAAGCACCTTTGAAGGATAATAATCAATAGACGTGCAATGATACTTTATTATAAAAGCTTATACAGGTTCTGAAGTATAGTAATATTGCTAGAATTGGATTTGATATGTAGTTTGAGTCTCAGTTTTATTCTGATTTGGTATAATGCTTAATTTATGATAATATAACTTTAACTGATATTATTTCAATTAATTTTGATAAGAAGAAGTATTAGGATTTATCAAATTGTTTATAGGCTAACCATTATATAGTATAAAATTATGAGTATAATCAAATTCCCGTACATTTGTAAGAAATTGTAAAGATAAAAATTGGATAAAAGCATTTATCTGATGACGACTTAGAAATTAGCGATGATAAAAATGAGCTTAAGAATGAAATTTAAGCTTTTTGTGATAAATTTATGAGCTAAGTTAATTAAAGATTAGATCAGATGGATTAGAAGATTGAGACTATTAGTAAAACAATTCCTTAAAGCATTAAACATATGTAAACATAAATTAATCAAATAAGTCACAAGTTGAACTAAACTGTTGAAAGTAATAACCAATAGTTTAAAAATCATGCATAGTAAATAAAAGATTTACAGGTTTAGATTGATATGCTGGATGTTGATTAAAAGGACTAATCTATTTAAAAGATTATATTATTAAACGATGAAGTATAAAATTTGAAGGACAGCTAAAACAATTTATAGATAATGGAGGATTATAAGATCTAATAATAATAAATTGAAATGATTAAGTCTAAGGTTATTCAGTTATAACAAATCAAGAACACAAGCAATGTATAAGAAAACGAAAAAATACAAATTCTAGATAAAAAACTCAATAGAGCAATGCGAAAACTGAAGAATTTGACTCCCAATAAGATCTTAGAAGTACTCAAACCAACAATAAACACAGAGTTTGAGAAATAAATCAGAATGCTTTAAGTCCTAACAGAAGAGATCAATGAAAAACTTAATTCCATAAGCTACAACCCACTAACAATATCTTAATTAGAAACAAGGCGTAATAGATCTCCCTAATAAATAAAAACTCCAGAGCCTCAAATGACTCCTTAATATCAACTAGCATAACGTATAGCAAATATAAATGGATTTAAACTATCTAAAAAGTCATTAGACAACAGTTTAATATCCTAATAAGCCACTCCGGTTAAATACAATCAAGAAATCAGACCCACTACTCCTTCTAATGTTTCCCTGTATAGTATTGCAAGTTCCTGCAAAAATATTGAGCCAAGCCCCGAATTAAGGCAATTATTAAAACAAAGAGGGTATAATATACATAAACACTGAATTAACAATAAATTTTAAGTTTTATCAGCAAAATGACATTTTTCTTAAACATAAAGCAACAATTGAAAAATCCAATTAATTATCTACTATATATTTCTTTTATATGAATATTTACCCGGTCTAAAACTATCTCCAACCCACTTATTCCTATTAATCTCTCTAAATTGATGATTCATCGGGTTTTAAGAGGGAGTAGCTTGAACATAATTTTCTATTTATACTGGTTTTCTTTTTGGAGCTGTTCTGAATCCTTGTTAATCAATCCATTTCTTTCTAGCTGCTTTTTCCTCTTCCCTTTTGATTTCCTCGTAAGTTTTATAAGGACCTTGACTAGTTACATAACCTTCTAATTCTCAGTAGTTTCTGGGTTACTTGTTTGTTATTGAAGTAGTTGAAGAGGAATTCTAAAGACGTCTTTTTTGGCTTTGATTGCTCTTTGAACTTCTTTGTTAGCTAGTTCTAAATAGTTTGCTCATGTTTATTATAATGGAAGTTTTAGATAATCAGTATTCTACATTTGGGAGTTATATTCTTTATGTTTGTTTGTTAGTATTTAATTAAAGATATTGCATTAAGATGCAAGTTTTTGATAGTTATCTGAATCTATTATGAAATATAGTTTAGAAGTCAAAATACTAAATTCCAAGTAAAAGTAGGTTATTTTGCAAATTCACATTGCATACAAATAATTTTAAGATAAATTTATATCTACTATTAAGAATAAAGAAGGGCTAATTCTAATAACAACATTAAGCTTTTACTAACTTAAAAGTTGACTGAAATCACTTATTGATAACTTAAAGGAATTGTTTCTTTATATTTCACCATTTTACATTTCGTTATATTCAGGATTAATAAGCACTTCAATACAAAATCTTTAAGGATTATTCATCTCTAAACTTAAGTCTTCAAACAATTCAAATACAATGTGATTACTCTATTAAACCAATTGCTTTAGCTTCAAATTTTGTTACTGTCTGCATTCTTATTATAGAAGAATTGTATTGATTAAAGCGTTGAATTATTGGTTATTACAAAAGTAAAATCTGGTCTTAATATTTTATTCTTAAGCCTTTTGCTATAACATTTTATTCCCTTATTTATCTTACCCAGTCGTTTAGGCAGGATCAATGCATTTAGTTAGGTCAGAATTAATCTTTTGCAGCAAATTATTTATAATTCCCTTTTAGATGTGAGTATCTGATTTAAGCATTATTCCCTAAGTGAATAGGCTGATAATCGGGCTTAAAGATCTAACACATTCTAATAACTCAAATGCTGATTAACTCAAAAATGCTTTATTATACTTTATATCATAATGGATAAAATTGTATACTCTTAGTATTACTGAGATCTTCACATTCTAATCTTAAATAAAACTTCTTTTAATACTTCTCCATCTTTAAACTAATAAAAATAATTGTTGCTTCTCATAATCGATTAAATCATTATATTATATTTGCTTTAAATCTTGATACATTTATTTAATAAGTTCGCTAATTCGCATTAATTATTATCACTGATTTTCTATTTCTTAAGTTTCATTGGAAATATCAATTCCTATTTCCTCAAAACAATCAAAAATACTTTCTTAGTCATTTAATTAAATTTTAACCTTTTTCCCATTTTGTATTTTGTCATAATCAAAAATCGAATCATTTCTATCATCTGATCTTATAATTGTATTTCTTACATGTATTAAATCATTCTATAATTTCAATAATCCTTTGATAAAAGCGGCTGCAGATTGTTATTGATTGTGAATTGCATAGCACTAAAAATCAGCAAAACAAGTTTGATAGAATTACAAGGTTTTATCATCAGCAAACGGAAAAATTTCTTAAAGGAAATTCTCCCCAAGCTAAAGTTACTATTAAATTCCTTAAGGAGTTATAACACCTCCCCATTTAAAGTTCAGAATAGCATTGATTAGCATATCATTCTATATTATATTAGGTTTAATACAAACTTTAATGTTTTATTCTTGTATATTGTTCTAATTTATTACAGTTTAGATTACCATGCAATTAATTAGTTACTCTTTTGTCACACTTTCATTTTTTTAGCAATTCTCAGCAAATGAGTATACAGTTCTAAGATCCCTTAACTTAATTTTACCAAAAGGAAACGTTAAAAAGTTTAGAATTGTTGAATCATCAATTACAATCTTTATACTTTATTTTGGTGTTTAATCAGTATTTTTGAAAACTCCTATTAAACTTCTTAAAATTTTATTACCTTATTCCTTCTGTATATCCTAATACAAACCTACGCTTTTTATAATTTTAAAGTTTTTATCATTAGGTCTAACATTCTCGTAAATGTAGTTTTTAGTGAATGTTGCACAGTCTGAATAGTAGTTATTATTCGCACTGGCAAATGGCCAACCCTTCATAGCACAAACAAAACTACTATTTTAGCATCTTAGTAAATCAATTCCACAAATAAATTAATTCGACTATTTCATTAAATCCTAAATTATACTTTTCTCTTAATCGTTTAATTGAATAGATTATCTGATTTTTTTCCCATTGGCCATTCTTAGTATATGGGAATTTAAAATAGGGGATTGCCTAACCTCAGCGTAAAGGTAACTTTATCCTACAGCATAAACTTTAATATAGAACCCATCTGTTTATAAAAAAGGCTCATATATATAACCAGAATTCCTACGAATTTAAGAGTTGGCATTACTAAAGAAAGTACAGTCCTTATCATTTAGACCTATAACCCCACCTCCTTGCTGCTAAGAAAAGTAAAAGAAAATCGAACGGTCTTATGTACTAAATGGCTTTTCTACAAAGGGCTTATTTATTTACTTTCCATTAATAATTAAATAGTCTTCACTTTCAATACATTCTTATTGGGGATCATCTCTATCATATATAATATAATCATTTACAGGAATTTAATGTAGGGATAAAAATTAGTACATTTATCTTCTATCTACAAATATTTATCAATTTCTTGGATCATTCACAGTAAAGGGATTATAAAAATCAACATATTCGATTAGTTTTTCATATGGAAATCCTTATGAGTAAAAGCAAATCAGACACTCTACAATAGGCCAATCTTCTATTGGATGGCTTAATATCATATTTTCATCAAACTCAATGGTATCAAACTTATGAGAAAAGTTTAAGTGATTAATGATTACTCTCATTTCTTTAGAACAGATTTTCTTCTTCATTGCACAAATTCCTAACTTAATCGGATGAAAAGACCTTTTAGTAAGAATCAATCCAGGTAGATCGTGGAAGGCACAGTTTAGGGGTAAAAAATCATTATCATATTAGTCTAAATCAAAAGATTTCTTATGCTTTTAGCTATAAGACTAATCCTTTACTTATAAAAAGGACATTTTAAATAATGCAACTTAATGCGTGATATCATAACTCTCATTTAAATAATAAAAACATGATAACTTTTCTAATAGCAGGAGTCCTTAGCTGGTCTTACTACTCATAAGGATCAGACTGAGTAGAGGAGCTTTGTCGTGAGGGTAGGGAGTAATCTCCAATTAACATAAATAAGGGAAGTACAGATGATCTAGATGGTAAATATGAAATGCAGATTTACTATTACGGGCGCACAACTTCACGCACAGTGGTAAACAATGGAAGTACAATATACATCGAAGGTGATTTTGGATATATAACAGTTTTAGATGGAGATGATGAGGAAAGGAAATTTCTGACTGATAGAATTGAATTCAGAATGCCCAGTGAACATTGGTTTGACGGATACCCCACGCATATGGAAATGCAGATATACCATACTATAGACGACAGTGATTATACCGTAGATTTCCCATATAAAGCCGTAGTTTCTGTAATGATTAGACCCGGGGACCCTTCCTACTTTATGAATTCAATAGATGTGTTCAACTTACCTACATCTGGAGGAGTTAATAGACTTCCTGATGATTCTAACATCAATCTTATGGCTATTGTAAACCCTGATGACAAATACTACTTTTACAAAGGAAGTCTTAATACTCCTGATTGTGAAGAAGATGTATTGTGGTATGTTTTTAAGACAGAGTAATGGGTTTCCTTTAATTAAATGAGTAACTTTAAGAAACTTTGGGTAGATGATCTTTCCTTTTC
The DNA here is from genome assembly GCA_920105805.1 of Condylostoma magnum. Classification (NCBI taxonomy): domain Eukaryota; phylum Ciliophora; class Heterotrichea; order Heterotrichida; family Condylostomatidae; genus Condylostoma; species Condylostoma magnum. The sequence goes on from CAKKTI010000029.1 coordinate 36,558, forward strand.
AAATGGTAATGGAAATGTAAGGAAGATATAGGATAAAAATGGAAGAGATGTTTATTATTCATCAGCAGGAATGCTTTGTATTGCGAGTATTATACTGTTAGTTATTTAGCTTTACCCTAATGTAATATCAAACCCGAATTTGTATAGAGAAATAAAATTCTCCCATAAGCTGCAAAATGTCGACGCTTTCCCATCCATTTCTTCATCCAGTCTTCAAATCATTTAAATAAAATCCTACAACTTCATTTAATGATCGTCTGTTATGTTGCTTAGTTAATTCATTTCCTATATGAATTATTAGAAAAAAGCATCGATTAATTATCCCGAAAATTTCATAGCCATTTAGTATGATAGTATTTACTTTCAACATTTTATACAGTCTGTTATATATTCAATAGTTTTAATCATTTGCTCTTCACCTTGTTTTCCCTCTGATTGAAACGCGTAGCTTTGGATCTTGTTCAGCTTTAACGTTACTCTTTTATACATCATCATAAACACCTTTTTGCCTTGTTTTCTTAGAAAGTGGATTAAATCCATAAATTAAGCATATATTGCATCTTGAGGTTATATTTCTTATTAATAGTAGGACGGAATAAGCATTAAATGGTAGGCTAGGTAATAACAATCATTGTGAAACAAACAACTATCTTATACTCGCTTTAATTATCCCTAGATTAAATGTTTTCTTATAGACAAAAACATTTCTATTATGCTTCTAGTTAATTTCAAGTTCTTTATAGAGGATTACTTTTAGTACTTTAGACTGTTATCGAGTAAAACTTGTATTTAACTTACTATTTCATGAGAGCACTGAGTTATTTAGATGTTCTGTAGTTTAAAGCAATTTGATTCCTCTCCTTCCTTTTTCTTAAAATCACTTTAATGACTTGAAATTGACCCACGCTCTGTGTAATCAGCTACATTTAGTACATGGAGATCCTTTTGTCTAAGTATTTACAGAATTTTGTTGATTGCTGATTCTTTAAATTGCTTCCAAGAGGTAGTCTTTTATTACCCGTAATCAGTAAGACATATTTCCTTTACAAATTGATTTCTTTTGAGGAAGTCTTCTGTTTTTAGTAGTAAACCATTGAGCTCATCGTTAGGCACAGTATTATCTAGTTATTGCTTAATTTACTATTCTAAAGCTAATTTCTAACCTAATTCCATACTGAAATTATCAAATTAGGGAAAGAGATACTCTTATAAGTATTCTAGAATTGCCATGAGATCTGTTAGAGATTATCCTAAGGACTTATTAAACTAGTATTGCCATTTCAGCTGTACTTTTAAATTTGATACCAGTAACTAGATCTTATGTGTGAACAATTTTCTTATAAAATCCCTAGTTTTCTTTATAATGTAATTTTAGAGTTATCCATTTTACTCTATTTTCTAAGCCAATAAGTATAAGTCACTTAATTAGATGCTCTTTTTCATAAAAATCTCATGCTGTATAATAATGGAAGAATCTGAGAACTAAACAAGACCCCCAAACAAATCCCCGATTTTCTATACTAAAATCCCCTATTATCTTGACATCATACTACTTACTTAAAAATTCCCCTCTGCCCTATATTTACCCACTTTCTTCATACTGTACATGTATATTTAAATTGCACTATCAAAATTAGAGTCCTCAATTTCCTGCCTGAGATAGGAATAATTACAAGTTAATTTCCCAATCAATTTTAGATGATAATCTTTATCACTGTCAGGTCTAAAGCTCTAAACAGTTTCTTACAGCTCTCTTAGTGTAACCACACTTTTCACAGAATCTTTACAAAGCTAAGTTATTAGATTCTCCTTGTCAATCTAGGCGCTAAACATATTTCTAATTAGGCTTTTAAAAAAATTTTGGGGAATAATTATTCCAAACCACTATTATTATTAAAATGGCTTCTAGATCATTAGGACTTCTAGTATTAGGAACGTTGATAGCGGCTTCTATGGCATGCGACTCGGAATGTCTTAATCGCTGCTCTCGTAGCAATACAGAATTGTTTTGTTAAACCGTATGTTGTTCTACTAGTTCTTCGGTAGACTCAGAAGTGCAATAAGCGTAGAATAAGCAGCAGAGCATTGTCTTTCAGAGTATTTAACTTAACCATGAAGATGATCGGGATGACTCATCTGAGCAGGAAAATGATCATCGTCATTCTAATGATGATAAAGATGATAAAAGAGAAGAGGACAGGGATGACTTATCTGAGCAGGAAAATGATCATCGGCATTCTAATGATGATAAAGATGATAAAAGAGAAGAGGACAGGGATGATGAGTAGAGAAAGGAAGATGATTATTAGATATAGACTAATTTCAAGGAAGGTAGAGACGAGAACGAAAATAAAGATGATAGTAGCGAGAGAGATGAAGATGATAGTAACAAGGAAGATGAGAATGAAAACGATCATGAGAATGAAGATGATAATAACAAGGAAGATGAGAATGAAAACGATCATGAGAATGAAGATGATAATAGCAAAGAAGATGAGAATGAAAACGATCATGAGAATGAAGATGATAATAACAAGGAAGATGAAAATGATAGCAACAAGAAAGATGAAAATGAAAACGATCATGAGAATGAAGATGATAATAACAAGGAAGATAAGAATGAAAACGATCATGAGAATGAAGATGATAATAACAAGGAAGATGAAAATGAAAATAATAAAGAAAGTGATAACGAAAATGAGAATGAAAATGATAAAGAAAATAAGAATGATAACGAAAATGAGAATGAAAATGAGAAAGAAAATGAGAGTGAAAGTGATAAAGAAAATGAGAATGACAGTAATAAAGAAAATGAGAATGAAAATGATAAAGAAAATGATAAAGAAAATGAGAATGAAAATGAGAATGAAAATAAGAATGAAAGTGATAAAGAAAATGAGAATGAAAATAATAACGAAAATGA
>CAKKTI010000029.1:41502-55023 GCA_920105805.1 Condylostoma magnum
AGATAAACCAGCAGATAATACCGCTGATAAACCAGCAGATAATACCGCTGATAAACCAGCAGATAAACCAACTGAACAACCAACAGATAACACCACTGATAAGCCAACAGATAAACCAACTGAACAACCAGCTGATAAACCAACTGAACAACCAACAGATAACACCACTGATAAGCCAACAGATAAACCAACTGAACAACCAGCTGACAAACCAACTGATAATACCACTGAACAACCGGCAGATAAACCGGCAGATAAACCAGCAGATAATACCGCTGATAAACCAGCAGATAATACCGCTGATAAACCAGCAGATAAACCAACTGAACAACCAACAGATAACACCACTGACAAACCAGCAGATAAACCAACTGAACAACCAACTGATAATACCACTGAACAACCAACAGATAAACCAACAGATAAACCAACTGAACAACCAGCTGACAAACCAACTGAACAACCAGCTGACAAACCAACTGAACAACCAGCTGACAAACCAACTGAACAACCAGCTGACAAACCAACAGATAATACCACTGAACAACCAACTGAACAACCGGCAGACAAACCAACCGACAAACCAGCAGATAAGCCAGCTGACAAACCAGTAGATAAACCAACTGAACAACCAACTGAACAACCAACAGATAAACCAGCAGATAAACCAGCTGACAAACCAACTGATAATACCACTGACAAACCAGCAGATAAACCAACTGAACAACCAACTGATAATACCACTGAACAACCAACTGATAATACCACTGAACAACCAACAGATAAACCAACTGAATAACCAGCTGATAAACCAACAGATAATACCACTGAACAACCGGCAGATAAACCAGCAGATAATACCGCTGACAAACCAGCAGATAAACCAGCAGATAAACCAACAGATAAACCAACAGATAATACCACTGAACAACCAGCTGACAAACCAACAGATAATACCACTGAACAACCGGCAGACAAACCAACAGATAAACCAACAGATAAACCAGCTGACAAACCAACAGATAATACCACTGAACAACCGGCAGACAAACCAACTGATAATACCACTGAACAACCGGCAGATTAACCAACAGATAAACCAGCAGACAAACCAACAGATCAACCAACAGATAAACCAACTGAATAACCAACAGATAACACCACTGAACAACCAGCAGATAACACCACTGAACAACCAACTGATAATACAACAACATAACCAAACAATACTAAAAAAGCAGAATCTAATACTTCTTAACCTCCTGAAGTTTTAGAAGAGACAATCTAAGCTAATTTCTTAGACAATCAGCTCAACTTAAATGAATAAGAGAGTGCTGATAATTACACAACACTTTCTTAAGTGATTATATTCCTCATAAAAGTCACAGTCATTGCCATAGTTACGGGAGCCATTGGAACTATAATATACGAAAAATATTAAAAGCACTATTATGACGGCAGCAACTACTAGAAACTTGAATACTCCCTAATTGACTGTCCTCGCAAGACTAAAATTGTTAATAGCGGGCCTAACTATTATAGAGATGTAGAAGTTTAGTTATTAAAACCTTGATTTAATATTTAGTCATATTTAATCTAAAATTTTACTAAAACTAACGTCTTGACCTTGGTTTTGAAGTATAATCCCCGGACCAGCCACCAGAGTACTGTTTATTATCAAAATTCCAAGCATTTTTGATCATAAGTTCAAAATATTTATCATTATCAACGCTTGCAGAAATATGCTTGTAATACTCTAGGAACTCTTCCCATGTAACAGAGTGATCCCTAGTATTTTCCACATACATTCCGTGATGTTGCTCAAAAGTATCTAAAAACTCACATAGAATCTCATCCTCAGTCTTTTTCCCAGCAATAACATCAGGATGGCTTTAGGCGTTGTAAACTCCTCTAATATCATCAAGATTAACAACTCCATCTCCAGTACTGTCTAATTTTCTAAAGGCTTATCTCACTAAGCCTTATCTGAACTCATTCAGCTCTCCTCTGACTCTATGAATCAATTCCTCATAGTCAATTGACCCAGACCCATCAGCATCCATATACCTAAACAGCCTTAGAATATCATTATCAGCAATGCTAACCCTAAAATCCTTTATAGCCTTTTGAAACTCAAAATCTTCTAGTGTTTTATTATTATTATCATCCATAATCTTAAACTGCCTTTACAACCCGATGAATCCTCTGGCTCCTCTTGCTTATAGTTTCTGTCTAAACTCCCTCAGTAGCTCTTCCACAGCAGCACCTTCTCTTACACTAGGAGTAGCAGAGACTCTCCCTGATTGCCTGCTTCCCTACTGCCCTGTTGCTTACTGCGGTTATGAATTAAAGCTTTATCCTGACCACTTGCCAGCCCATCCCTGCTGTGTGCTAGGCTGTCCATCCAGTTTCCAAGCATTGCTCATCATAACCTCAAAGTATTAATCATCGTCAATACTAGCTGAGATATTATTGTAGTACTCATAAAACTCCTCTCTAGTAACAATCTAATCCCTGCGACTAAGATCACTTATATTATGATGTGTCTCAAAGGTCTCTAAAAACTCTCCCAGTACTTACTTCGGAGTTTTTTTGCCAGAAATTACATCCGGGTGTCTACTAGGATCATATACACCTTCTATATCACTTATCTCCAGTACTCCGTTGCCGTCTCTATCTAGCTTGTCCCATACCTTATCCACTATTCTTTTCCTGAGAGTATTTAATGGTCCTCTAACTGCCCTTAATAACTCATCATAATCTATTGTTCCTTCTCCATCTCTATCCAAGGCCCTGAACAACGTGTCGATTTGACCTGGGTCAATATTCACTCTGAAATCTCTGCAGGCCTTCCTAAACTCCCCAAGACTCAAGTTTCTAGATCCATCATCATCCATTATCTTAAACGTTCTCTATAGACCTATCATACCTCTAGCCCCTCTGGACCGCAGACACTGTCTAAACGCTTCTAGACATTCTCCCTCGTCGTCATCGTCCCCTGCATACTGCTGCTTATTAGGGGACCGTTATACAACGTTGGTACTTTCCCCAAAAATACCTTCAATGAACTCCTAGTAGTCCAGTTATCCCGACCTGTCTTTGTCGTATGCACTGAAGATCGACTATAAAGCGGTTTTATCGGGAACAACTACTCCTATTTTCTCAATTGCACCCACCCACTCGTTGAAATCAACAGCCCCTGAGTCGTCTAGGTCAAAGTATTTAAAGGACCGAAGTAGAAGGGTTTGCTCACTAGTGTGAGCGGAGGATTTTTGCTGTAGTTTTGCCTTAAGCTCATTCTCAAAGTTTCTGCGGACTTGAGTCATTTTTATATTAGAGGATGTAAGTAAAATTAGTTAGTAATTACTTCAGCAACAACTCGGCTTGCTCAGGGGCTCGAATTGCCGGAGGATTGTAGGCTGAGAGGGAGCTGATCTATTGCCTCCGGATTCTCTGCGCATTGCAAGAAGTTCTTTAGCTAGATTAATGAACACCTCGTCTACCATGTCTGCCTTTTTAGCACTTGTTTCTATATAATTTATCCCTAGCTTCTAAGCCTTACCCTCTCCCTCTTCTCTGGACAGTCTCTAGGGCAGATCTGACTTGTTACCCACCAAAATTTTACCGCTTTGCTCGTGGGCGTATTGGTTCACGTCTGATAGTCATTCGTCAACGTGGTTAAAGGAATCTGGGTTTGTTTTGTCAAATACCAATATTATACCGTCTGCCCCTCGGTAGTAGGCACTGGTGATTGTACGGAATCTTTCTTGACCTGCTGTATCTCACTGATTATGAATTACTATTTGAAGTTTAACATTGCAGCCGTCGATTTGTAATGTACGAAATCGGAAATCTACTCCTATTGTTGTTATATAGCTTTCTGTGAATGTATCGTCAGCAAAGCGTAAAAGTAAGCAAGATTTACCTACTCCTGAGTCTCCTATTAAAACTAGTTTGAATAGATAATCGAATTCTTTGTTAGAGGTTGACATTTTTGAAATTGGTTTATAAGGTTTGAAGTATGTTGGAGAATTAGGGAGTTTAATTGAAATTTATAGGGTTGTTATTAAAGATATTATAAGTATATTTATATTGTAGGATTAATGTTTTTGTTGGGAGTAAGAAAAGGCAATTGGAAAGCTTACAAATTTGATGAATAAAGCTAAATAATGACAGAATTCTTACTATACGATTTTAAAAACATCAAACTTTTTGCCAGAAATCTTCCTATTACGACTTAATTTTATACAGTATTTTATTAAAATGTTAGTGAATAGATTTATGATAAAGGCATCAACTTAGTAATATAAAATTCAATCAACTATAAATACCTGTTAAATCTGTGTGATATATAAATGTCTAGCTCAGATTAGTCTTTCTTTAAATCTTTTCTAGCTGGAGGTTTGGCAGGTTGTTCCGTAGACTTTGTTTTATTTCCACTTGATTCTTTGAAAACAAGAATTTAAGCAGTTAAGTAAGGAAAATCTATTAATTATTCTAACCCTTACGCTGGTCTTATGCCAAGCTTAGCTGTGTCATTCCCTGCTGCTGCAACTTTTTGATCTACTTATACTTTATCAAAAAGACTCATCAATTATACAGAGGTAGATATGAATCCTATGATGAAGCACATACTTTCCGCCTCATCAGCAAGTTTCTTAACATCAGTTGTACGAAATCCGTTTGAACTTATCAAATAATAACTTTAAGCTTAAAGATTTAAGACAAGTGTTTAGGCAAGTTAATACATTTACAGAACAATAGGATTAAGTGGCTTTTTTGTAGGGTTATCTTCTTTAGTAATGAGAGAAATTCCATTTGATGTAATACAATTTGTAATCTACGAGTACTTAAAGCAAGAAGATTATGGAGGGTAAAAGTCCAGCATATGAAGAAGCTTATTGAATGGAGCAGTAGCAGGAGGTGTCTCAGCTTTTGTTACAACTCCAATTGATGTAGTTAAGACAAAAATGATGGTCTATGCAGGCACACACGAATATACTAATCCAATAACAATACTTAAAAATATTTACAAAAATGAAGGTATTTTTGCTCTATGAACTTCTTGGAAGATTAGAGTTTTATTTACCACAGTAGGTGGAATGTTATTTTTTGGAACTTTCGAGACGGTTAGTAATTATTTATTATAGTTTTTTTAGTATTTATTGTTGTTTTAATGATAAGTGATATACTTTTCTCAATATTTTATCATAACAAATAATAACAAAAACTTCCTTTAATTTATACTTTAATACAAATGCGTTTTCCTCTCAATCTCATAGCTTATATTACTCTTCATTTGATTTAACCATTTCCCATGCTACTGCGCTAAATTAGCCATATAATTGCGGTCCCTCATTAATCTTGCATTTTGTCTTGCATATATATCATACTTACTTTTAATCTAAGGTCTTTCTACACTTGAATGTCTCCAATTGTACATAACAGAGCTTTCATTTTGATCAATATAATACGAAGGTTCTTGTATATTATTTGTTCACTCAGCAGCCTGTCTTATTTCCTGTATAGATTTATTATGAGCTTAAATTTTCCTATCTAACACTTCTCTTAGTTAATGTAATTAATCACTTTTATTATTTTTACGCTAATTTTAGCTTATGAAGCTTTCCTCTTCATATTGAATCGACGATATATCATTATTTGCCAGATCCTTTAGTACTTCTAATTCTTATTCAATTTTTTCTAATCTTGGGCTCTGATTGGCAAAAGAGTAATTGTTTTTAAAGCTTGGACTTTCACCAGCTGACATGGCTTGATAACTTCGCTTGGTTGTGTTAATAGTTTGTTATAATAATTGTATTTATAGTTCATATGATTTCACGTCTTATACTAGGTTAAAGATCTGATCCTGAAGTTTTCTTTGTTGTTGGTTGAATTAAAGCTTTTAATCCATTTATTGTTACTTTATTTCATTTAATTTGAGTTAATGTTCTTTTAGGACATTTTATTTTTCTATTTCTAATTGACTGTTTAAGCTTTTCTCTTAATTCATTATTCGTTCTCTTTTTTATATTTCTATTAATTATTTAGATTATTATAACATTTCCTAGTGTTTTTACTATGCTGAGATCTTTTTCTACTGAAAATGTGCATCTGCTTATTCATTTTCCTAGTCATAAAGCTCGTCTGTTTTCCTTCCATAGCTTTGATTCATTTATTACATCTTTGAATGAAACTGTTTTGCAAAATCTAATTCAAGTTGTTTGCTTTATTCTTATTGAATTTAGATGTTTTGATTATTTTATTCATTTAATTTCAGTTCTTGTATTTTTAGTTACTTTTTATTCTGTAATTTTATCTTATATTCTTTTATCTTGTTTTCATTTAGTATTCTTTATCTATTAATCTGTTATTCATATTGTTAAACTTCTTTTTATTACTGTTCTAGGTTTATTTAATACTATTACTTCTGTAGTAATAATTCAGTATTGTTAGACTTTGACTAATCCTCAATATATATTAGGGAGTCCTTTTTAGCTTCCTCTATATCCTATTAAGCTTTTCTTCTAGCATCATCACACTCTTTCTTTCTTTATTAATCCAATTAACTTATAAAATCCTTTTCCTAATCCTAAAACTGTTTCTACAGATTATCCTAAAACACATAAAACCTCTGCTGAATTTAATCTCTATGTTTCTGCAGCACTTCAACCATTTAATCCTGCAAATTCAAGTCATGTTCTTACAGCTCTTCTTCATATTCTTCCATAGTTTTCCCGCCATTAAACAACTCATCAGAGAAGAAATCATCACTATGCTCTTCACTTAATGATTAAAGGGGGCTAATATGCTGAATTGCCGAAATATTATCTCCAATTTTACTATTTAACGAGTCATTTTTCACGACTTTACCAGCCAACTTAGCAGCTTTTGCTTTTTAAAATTTTTGCTTATATTTCTAATCACATGGATGTTCCCAAATGCTATCCCCGGTCTCAAAATTAAAATAATAAATTTATCCCTTGGGAGTTCTGCACGGCTTTCACTACTAAGGCAGAGGAGCTTTTATCCCTTCCTTAGCGATATACAGTAAATCTTCATCATCAGGCATTTCAAAGCCTAAAAACTAAGCGTACTCCAGTATATCTGTATAATATTTACCATCATTAGTAGGTTTGTAGTTTTCATCAATTTCCTCCTCTAGTATAACACTATCAGACATTTAAAATTTCTAATTTATTTAAACTTAATGTCCAGACGTAGAAGTTCTAGTCCAATGGACCGTAGATTCAATTTTATTGAATCTGCTGAGTAGTCATAACCATTTTACAGGGAAATAATCCGCAGCTATAAACATCAGTCAATATTTGAAGATATAACAGAGAATAAAGTGCAAATGCCGAATCTAAGAAACTCCTCAAGAGGAGGTCGTACGGGCTAACTGGCAACTAGGGGAGGGAAGATGAGTAGAGGGCAGGGAAAACAGCCTCCTGGTGCTTAAAACAGAGGTTCAAGAGGTCGGGCTAGAAGAGGAAGGCGTTGAAATTATATAATAATAAAATCATGGAAAATTAGGACTCTAAAATTCATGTTATTGTCAGAAAACGTCCTTTAAACAGGAAGGAGTCGTAGAATAATGATAGAGACATTCTTTGCTTAAAAGATGAGTAGACAGTAGTAGTTAGGGAGGAGAGGGTAAAGGTTGATTTAACTAAGTATATTGAAGAGCATGATTTTGTGTTTGATAGGGTGTTTGGAGAAAATGCGTCTAATTAGAATATATATTAGCAGATTCTGCAGCCTTTGGTTGAAGCTGCGTTTTAGGGGACTAAAGTATCTTGTTTTGCTTACGGATAGACTGGCAGTGGGAAAACTTTTACTATGATGGGCTAAAATGGCCAAGACGGTCTTTACTCTCTAGCAGCACATGACATGTACTACATCCGCGATAACTTTTTCCCCCAATACGAACTTTATGTATCCTTTTATGAAATTTACTGCAGCAGGCTATACGACTTACTGAACAACAAAAATTTATTACATGCTAGAACAGATGCACGTCAAAATGTCAACATAGTTGGTCTTTAAAGAAAACAAGCAAACTCAGTACAAGAACTACTGCAAATCATGCAGCTTGGGCTGGATGAGCGTACTACAGGTTAGACCGGTGCAAATGATCAGTCCTCTAGGTCTCACGCAGTACTAGAAATAGCCATAAGGGAAAATTAGAAGTTCAGAGGTAAGATGAATTTCATAGATTTAGCCGGAAGTGAAAGAGGAGCTGATGTTGGAGGCTCGAATCGCTAAACAAGGTAAGATTCGTCAGAAATAAACAAGTCATTGCTAGCCCTAAAAGAGTGTATTAGGGCTTTAGACTAGGATAAAAAACACACTCCTTTCAGAGGTTCAAAGTTAACACAGGTATTAAAAGACTCATTTATAGGATAATGCAAAACTATTATGATTGCTAATGTGTCTCCTAGTTTCTCATCTTGTGAGCATACATTAAACACATTAAGATATTCGGATAGAGTAAAGGAATTAGGGAGAGGGAATAAAAACACTAAGAATGTTATGATGCTGCCCAGATAAAGGCAAAATATTACAAGGATTTAAACAGAATAACCTATTTAGACTATGAGTATGGAGGAGTTATCCAAATAGCATGAAAATATAATCGGAGTTATACTGGAGGAGGAGGAGGACCTTATAAGTTAGCATAGAAAAGTAATTGATGAGCTAGTTGATACTATTAAGTAGTAGATGAATATTCTGAGTGATGTTGATAAGCCAGGAAGTGATGTTGATCAGTACATATAGAGACTAGAGCAAGTTTTAGACTTCAAAAGTAGTATTATTGGAGTATTATAGAGCAAAGTCAATGTTTTTAAAGATCATTTGAGGTAAGAGGAAGAAATGAGTAAAAGATTTTATGAAAATAATGATGATGAGGATTTAGAGGTTTTCAATTTAGATGAAAATGATCCTAACAATTTATTATCAGATTTCAATTAGAATTAACATGTTTAATATTAACATTTACTAAATTTACATTCACCTTCTACTTCCTCTCTTCTTCTTCCCTCTAGTAACAGGTCTATTTTAGTAATTCTATCTTGATACTAATTGACATCCTGGAAGAGGCAATACATATCCATTAAGCTAATCTGATGGTAAATCTACAGGAGTTAATAAAGCATTTTAGATAATAGGAACAGAGCATGTTACTCTATGCTTAGCCAATCTGCTTTTAATGATGTTTAATTCTTCAGTTTACTATTTCTTTCCCTCTGTATCAATGGTGTATGCTCGTATACCCTTTATATGAGCTGACTACGATCTTTAATAGGCCCCAGCAGTCTTAATCTATTTTTCAGAATGAGGCCTTGGAAACTAATAATTTACATTATGATAAATAGAAAGACTATTAACCTGTCTGCGTTTATCCTCCGGATCATTTTCTTCAGTATCAATTATGCCATGATTAGCATTTCTCAATGCATTGATCCTTTACTGCTTTAATTCTACTGTCTCTGGATATTGCTTCTACTATACTTCTCCATCTAAAAATATCTAATCTTCAGTTTGTATATAATTTTCAGACATATCAACTAACTTTGGCTTTTATCCACCTACAGTTTAAGGCCTTTAAGGCTCAAATGCTCTTTACTCATATTTACTTGCAAAGCTGCCTCCTTCAGTTTTTCTTAGAAACTCCTCATCCCGTCTAGCCCTTTACCCTGATCATTTGAGCAGCTATTGCATACTTCTCACCTGTTCTTGTCTTGAGTAAGATTGCATTTATCTAATCTTCAAATACTTTTCTTCCATGCGTTTTTCAGCTTCTGTGTTGTCAGGGTTATAGTTTATGTAGTTATTATTCCACAGCACTTAAGGCTTTATACTGGGAACTCCTGCTCCTGTAAAGGGCAATGCCTTTTAATTAAAAGCACTTTCTGGTCTAGACGCACTTTTTACTATGAAAGTTTAGGCAGTTGAAGGTCGAGCTGTTCGGGCAGTACTTGCTGATTAAACTCTTTAATTATTTTTCGAAAAATTACTTTGATATTACTAAAAAATATCAAGTTTTGGCTTTTTTGGCTTTATATTACTTTTTTACCTTTGAATTCATAGTTAGGATCATGAGTTTTTAAATACAAAGCCAGCCTTTCTGTAAAATCATTGATGAGTTTTGTTTAGGATGTCCTGTTGTGCTTGTTGATTAGATGTTATGACAACTTAGGTTAGTAGGCTGTGCAATGATTGATATAAGTTCTTTTTTCAGTGCGATGACTTTTCAGGGTGTAGTTTAACTTCCCCAGTTTTACTTTGAGAGTAGTAATCATTAAGTTTTTGTTTTAATTGTTAAAACTTTTGATTTCTAGTGAGTTTTGTGCTATAAAGATGTGATGTTTCTTATGGCTCTTATTAATTTTATGTGCTTTTTGCTTTTTGAGTAGCTGTATTATTAACTACAGTTACTTATTTATTCTCTTATTTCAGTGCTTCCATTTTGAATGTTTACAACTCTGAAAAATTGAAAAGTGGAATTTATATGTGCTTAGTGAATAGTATATAATTTAATAAAAGCATGAGTCCTTATTCTTCCCTACGACAATCTCCAGAACATGTATTAGTTATTCGAAACAAACTATAAAATGGCTGATGAATAAAAACTAATACTAGACTACAGACTAGCCCAAGTACTGGGAAGAGGATCATTTGGATAAGTTTACAAGGCTCAACACATGAAACAAAACAAATAATACGCAATTAAACAAATACAGAAGATCAACGTAATAAATGAAAAGCAAAAGACCTATCTTCAACGCGAGATTGAAATCCTTTAGTAATTCAACAACGATAACATTATAAGGCTTTACGAGTGCCTAGAAACATAGAACAATTACTACTTAGTATTAGAATACTGCTCAGGAGGAGATTTATCATCTAAGAAGGGAATAGGAGAGCATTAAACAGTGATATACTTACGGCAGATTCTGAACGGTTTAAAGGTTCTTAATGACGAGTTCATAGTGCACAGGGACTTAAAGCCTGCTAACATTCTTTTATCTGATAAATCTCCCCAGGCAATTTGCAAATTAGCGGACTTTGGCTTTGCCAGACAGGTAGATCCCTAGACCATGGCCTAATCAATGGTTGGAACCCCTCTTTACATGGCCCCCGAAGTAATAACTGGCTAAAGGTTCAGAGAAAAGGCTGACATATGGAGCTTAGGGTGCATTGTGTTTGAGTTGATACATGGATAAAGAATTTTTGACAGTGAATCAAGAGAGTAGGTTAATGAGAAATAAAGATAGTTTTGCAAGAAGCCTGATTTTAATAGAGTTGTTAATGTATCAGCGTCTTGTCGAGACTTTTTAAGTAAGCTTCTTAGATATAATCCTTAAGATAGACTATCATTGGATTAAATCCTGATTCATCCTTTTGTACTTGGATACGAGAGTCTATAGCCCATTTTACCTGTAAATGACTTTTAAGATGCGGAATATGGAATGATTGACAGGGATTAAGCGTTGAAATCTGCATAAGTGTTTGTAGATTTAGCACATTTAAATGAACATCCGTTTTTGTTCTTCATTCATTCTTGTATGCTACTAAAAGCTCATGTATATGATTAAGATGTAGAGGAGGAGTACAAGATTTGCTTTGTTAATGCATAAAGTACGATTGATTATTCGAATTGAAGAGAAACAAGCATTGTCAGTAAGACCATTAGGACCGTTGTATAGTTATGCACTGAATTAAGGTCTAATTCTAATTTGATAAAGGCTATATAGTTGTTGAATGGGATGAAGCCTTGTGCACAGATTTTAAGGTTTAGGGAAGTTATACTTAATAATTTAGATATTAATTAAAAGGGGTTATTATTTATTAAGCTATATTAGGGGCTTGGCTTATTGAGAAAGTATAGTTTTTTCTTTTATTTGTAAATTACTATCTTGCTTATTCGCTCTATTTAAAATTTACAATAATCAAAGAAAGTTTTAATAAACCAAAACAGCATATTGAAGTCAAGACACACATACTGAATATGATTCGTGTGTTACTAAAAGCTCTTAGTTGCTAGTCTTCATCATTGATATTGTCTGGCTCTATAGCTTATTATTCATAGTTCATATGCAGGTTACTTCTATTAAGGTCTTAGTAAAACTTAATTGGTTGATTTCTAAATAGGGTATCTTTATTGAGTAATAGTTATTTAACTAGATGCTCACCACTGGCATAATTACAGTTTAAGATTAATTGTATAAATACAAACTAGAAGCTGAGCTTTAACATTTTTATAAATAAAACGTGCTTTTCATAAATATGCGGTACTTTTATATACCACTTAAAGATAAAATTGGCTCAATAAAACACTTGATATTTTTTCGGATTTCTATAAAAATTAACTATTATTTATACTGTTAGGTAAGACTTAATATACAAGCAAATAACTATACATAATTGAACTGTCATAATACAATAATAACTAGTTTAATAAGACTACTCTGTTTTTCAATTAGTATTTTACTATTTATAAGTTAATAGAATCCTTATAAAAGTTAAATGGGGTGTTGTTTGAACAAAAGATAGTTACCCTTTCACAAAGAAAATGAGATAGTAAGCAAAAGATAAAACGGTTTACCCTTTAGCCACGTTATGGCTAAAAATCTATGTGATTCCATAGACTAAATAAGTGGAGAAAGTGGAGAACGTGGATAAATTACACTCAAGCAAATCTAGAATCTTTAGAAAACTTTTGGTGAAACTTTCTTCGTGGGAAAATCTATAGAAAATCCAAATTCACCACTAAGTTTAGTAATAAGCTAGTTCTAAGCTAATGATGCTTAGTTCTACAGCAGTTTTAGATTTTAACTATCTGCCATTTTACTTGGTAAGGGTCCAATACGGGAAAAATTAGACTTACTATTTGACATGTTTGACACTGATAAAAGTGGAAGTTTGGATGTATAAGATATTCAGGACATGGTAAGTGAAATATGCTTTCTTAGTAATAGCTGTTTCCCATATTGTGCTGTTAAATAGGCGGGTTCTCATGAATCATTAAAAATTGAATAAATATAAGATTACATGCAAAAGCTTGAATTAGGTTAAGTACAATATATAGTAAAATCTATACCGCTTATTATGAAACAAGCAGACTTTATTGACAAGGAAGAATTCAAAAGGATATTTCAAGCAGATATAAACACCATGTGCATTATAATTCCTCAACAGGTTAGAAGACAATGCATAATAGAATGGATGACTTCTCAAATTCAGTAGTAAAACTTAGATTATACACAACTAGAAAATAATGAATCTCTGCATGTATCTTCCTGATGTAAATCATTAATACTATGATGTGTATAGGAAGGGCTTACAGCTCTAAAAGTCTTTTTCAGCTTAGGACCTATAATAGACCTAAAAATCTATTCCTCCGTTTCACTTTTTAATGTAAATAAAGCTTGATCTGCCTCGTATCTTATAACACAGCAGTTTGAATTCCTATTAGCATGCATTTGGGAAATGCTTTCTATATCTTATAACTAT